>JAVTVY010049519.1:0-24642 GCA_036873755.1 Hanleya hanleyi
CCCAGGGGATAAAAATTCACGATTCACGTGCGAAAGCAGACATGGCGGATCTCTACTTCAAGACTTTCAACTTAAATTTTCCACTATTTCTGGAGTGAGATACCATGATATTGACCAGAATACCATCATAATCTGAGTATTCTACTTCTCGCATGTCGAGAATATAAATATAACGAACATGAAACGTTTTCTGGCCACGCGAAAATTATGCATAATCGCTACCGAACCAGGGTCGGCGAGTTGTGCGATTTCAAAGATCATTTCACGAAATCAACACACACTATTATACACAACCGTTCATATTTGATGAAAGGAAGTCTTGCTGCATCACGTTCAATCAATCTTTTAGACACACATACCTTGTAAATGGTTATATTTAGGGTCAAAATTGAACACTGTCACAGATCGGCGTCCGTGTTGCGCGTCTACATTACTCGCGTAGACAACGCGTTTTGTCAAAATGGAGACCGGTTTCGTAAATGGACAGACATATATGCTGAATTTCCGTGGTAAAGTTTCAGAAAAATTGCCTTTTTAACTCTATAATTCGATATTTTAATTAAAAAATGCTTTCGGGATAATAAATTCGTTATTCAGGTTTTTCCCAGGGTGTATGAAAAGTTATGACCCTCCCTGAAACTCAAACTGTATGAGTTTCAGGGAGGGTCATAACTTTTCATACACCCTGGGAAACACCTGAATAACTAATAATGTTATCGTTATCTTTGCTCCTCCCTTAGTACGTTTTAAAGATGAGGATTGTAAAAATGATACATTTGTCTTTGTGTTCATTTTTTCCGGTGCATGCTGTGGATCGTTCTGAAACCAGTGCAAGTCCGATCGAAGTCCGTTCCATTATGTCGGCCTTGAAGTCCAAAGTGATTCTTAATGCTCTGAGATATGATAAATTCGTTATACATCGCCCTTCCGGGGTAATACGGGATTCGATTTGGTTTCTCTCGCCATATTTTTACTCGGCTGCGCCTCGGAAAAATATGGCGAGAGAAATCAAATCTCATCCCGTATTACCCCGGAAGGGCGACGTATAACTAATAATGTTCCTTCTTTTACTAATAAGTTAATATAGCGACCTGAATTGATCATGGGAAATGGCAAAAAGGATAGTTCTTTACAGTTTAAAACAATTGCAACCAATATTTTGTTTTATCCCGAGCATAGAAACAATTTATCACTACACAGTATATACGGGCTTGCTAAAACCAATGCCGGTGGCCTAACTATACTACAAACTTGAATTGTATTTATCTTTAGCTTTTAGCTTTGACCGTACTAGGTCATGGAACGAGATTCTGTTTGAACTCGATCTATTTTGCAATCCTGTAAATAGAGGTTTAGACATAATGTACTAAATATCAACACATATCGCAATTATCCAAATATATTCGCCAGACGATGCATTATGTATAATGGTTTTGAGCTCGAACTAATATTGATTGTGGACACACGATCGGACAGAGGACAAAGCTTTCACTGATGCAGCCATCAGAAACCAACATTAAACGGATAATTGTCAATTAGCGTTATCCATAGTCAACACAGGCCATGCTATTTACTTGTTCAGGAACAAAAGATTGTGTTTAACGGATTTGATAGGAAACTAAAAGTATACATAATTCATGGTCCCTTTTATTAACGAGCTTAGACAGAGAGTAAGTGAAGCAACACTGGATGTGTTCAATGCAATCTCCAATATTGTGGGTGAATTCCTCCAAAGGTGGCACAGTTATTCCTCCAAAGGTGGCACAGTTATTCCTCCAAAGGTGGCACAGTTATTCCTCCAAAGGTGGCACAGTTATTCCTCCAAAGGTGGCACAGTTATTCTTGGTGTTCCCATGGATACACCCACTATTGAAGTTTTCAATCGGGTAAAATGGCGCCAAATGGACGGCCTCTGGATTTATGATCTGTCTGTACAGTCATGCAAAGCGATACATCGATAATGTTCTCTTTAAAAATGTTCTTAATCTGCAGACAAGAGTATTCTCCATCTTACAAATGAATGTGAACATGAGAAATAAATAAGTAAATCATGAATTCCACCGTGACGGTATCATCGATGGGAAGACCTTTTTTTATTCAAAGCCATGTACTCGGAAGTTCCGTGGTCTAGTTTGCTATTCTATATGACGTTTACGGATCCATGAAAAATCTACAGATAATCCAGCATTTTCAGTAAATCATGCCTCGAAATGTTCGTGACGGAATCACCAGAAACGGACATGACTCGTGACTAGTGTTGATTGTCTTTTTTTTGGCTGCTCTGTTTCAATCTGATTATTCTTATATGACATCTCTTACTAACATACAGTACCCAAAGATGATAAGATTTTTTTTCCTCGTTAGAAAAACGCGATTGGATCATCATAGAGGTTAAATCTTGTCCAGAAAATCGTGACAGAATCACGAGTGCGCTTTTTAAATCTTCTCGGTAAAAGAGCTTTATTAATTACACATTTTCTACAAAAAAATATTCCTAGGGTGAATTTATCACTTCTACTTATAAAATTAAAACTCTGGACTCTTATATTTACCAAGGTATACAATTCCCGTCACATGCATATCTTTTCTACAGATGTTTCAAAATAGTATAGTTTTCAGTAAAATGTAACTTTTCTTCCTTGACATTTTTCGAATTTCCTTAGTTCTTCAGGTTCAAAAATTGCGGGAAAAATATTTCGCGATTAAAACACATCTTCTCTGTTATCGACGTGTCCCCGGAGATCATAGGAAGCGAATAGAAAAAACAGCATGCTAATATATGGTCTACGAAATAAGGTGGAGTGAATTTTATGCGATGTCCGCTTTTTCGTGGATTTCATGAAATAAGTTATATTATACAACTGAGTAAACAGTTGTGTTTGTTTACCATATAATTCTGGTGGCCGTTACAAAAATTTTAGCAGGCGGAGGTAGTTTCTGTTCATCGAAATGAAGTACATGTACACATTGTCACATTATAGTAAAGATATAAAACCATATTCATGAGTCGACATACATACGGTTAAGGTGGAAGGTTCCCAAAATTCATATAAATATTATTGATAAAGTATTTCAGTTAGTTGTAATGTAAGTGGCAGATCTGACATGCAGTAGTCAATCGGCGTTCAGAATTTACGTGTCGATGCAACTTGCGTTGTAACTGAAGAGTTAAGTGTTTGGAACGTTCTTTAATGCCATTTTCGAGAGAGAAAGAATGAATTGTTCGTCAGCGGGATTCGAACCCACGAACCCGGTTAATGCGACTGAGCTATGACGACAATGCACACAATGAAATACCGAAGGAGGAGGTTGTCAGGGACAACCCACGGGTGTTATACCTGTGAACCGTCATCACTCAGTTGATAGAGCATCGGCGCGTTCTGCCGGGGTCGTGGGTTCGAATCCCGCTGACGACCAATTTATTCTATCTCTCTCAAAAATTATTTCAATTGCACATATTTGTATCCACATGGTATTTCTCGACTCTCTTTACTACGATCCCTTATCAGGGCATTATTGACTGTCTTAGTTCATTAATAATATCGGTGTTCAAGACAACTGATCGCCGATATAATAATGGCAGAAGCCATAGTCTTTTTTAGTTCTACTACACAGAGGATATCATTCATGAGGTGTTCCTTTGTTTATAGAGTTGCTTGGTGATTTTCAGTTAAGTATTTGTGATGCAAAGAGAAACTAACTCATCAGAGCATGACCGCTCATTGCTAGGTAACATCAACTAATAAGGGATAATAAATAATGTGGTAAAATAGTATCAGTGGTCGCGTGCAAATGTTGAAAGCCTTGATGTAAAACGTATTTGCCGTCCCATCTCGGTGTTTGTCGTTAAACTACCACTCTATCGACCATTTGTTTGATGATTCCACAGTCTCACAACTCTTAACTGGTTAACAGGTCATGTCACTTTATGTGATTTCTTGGTCATTGGGCGTGGTTACGATGGCATTGCAGATCGATACGCAAGCAGTGTAATTATTCCACTGTATGTAATTCACGGCTACGCTGTCACACACGTAGAACGCATTCCAAGATATCGAAGGGAACAAGCTGCATGAGACGATGAAGGGTGGTAAAGTCAACTCATTTGGACAGGGTACATCCCCAAACAGTGATAATAAAATACACGAAAACATGGCTTGTGACGCCGCGCTGCTATTCCAGCCTTTGTTAAAATTGCTAAACCTGTGTGGTGGGATTTGCGATCCTTGTGTTCTAGATCCGATTGCGGTCTGCGATCATGTCACTGCGGATGACGAAAATCTACCGCTTCCAGAAAAAGCAATTAGAAGTCGAAAGATGTGTCCATACTCGCTCCGGCTGTGCCTCGTCGCTATACTACATTCGCTTGTTTGGGGAAATGTTGTTAGAATGTTTTTCTGTTTTCCAAACATAACGGAGTACAGGACAGATACAATATTATGTATTAGTTTGTTGTGTTCGGTAAGCGCGTTATCGTTACTGGTGACGCTGAATGCTTCGAAAATCTGCGAAGGGATCTCGAAAATAATCAAGCAACTTTGTTATCTCGACAGAACCTACGGTATTCGTTCTTGTCTTCGGAACATCAACAGATGGATTTGGATTGGGATAACGTTGGCCATGTCTGCAACGTTTGCTTTGATTGCTCTACTATTGACATTCAGTCTTGGTGAAGTTCTTTCTGGAGAACTCTCTCCAACCACCCGATCAATGATTTGTCCTTTTCAGCCGAGCACCTCTTCAATCCTAAAGTACGTAACTTTGATCTGGTTTACCGTATCCTTGTTTTATTTCGCACTATCATTTGCCTGTACTGTGGCGCTGTTCATCATATTCTGTGAAATATGTTCTCGCTTGTTTGGAAGATGCGAATTACTGCTTCAAGAGGCAAACAAGAAACGCAATTCCGACATAGTTGTCTCAGATTTACAAAACGCTATAGAATTTCACCGTGACGTCAGTGTGTTGGTCACCGAGGGCAGTAACCTTTTCAAACACTTTCTCCTGATCATGTACGCTATGACTATACCCATAATATGCATCAATGTCAATTCATTGTTCAAAGCCTCATTTGCTGGTGAGACGTTAGCCATGCTTGTTATGGTAGTTTGTGGGGGACTGGCGGTGTTTCTGCTACTCACTATACCTGCAGCAAGGCTGAATTGTAAGGTACAGTATATTTTTTTCGCCCATAATCAGCAGCTAATCGATGTTTCTCGAGCAATTCAAAGAGCGACAACACAGTTTCACTTAATGGCATTACAAAGCAATGTAGGCCACAGGATTCCAGTTGCTGAAAGAGGGATCTGTATAACTGAATAAATTGAAAGAAATTTCCATAAAAATGCAGAAAATTCTATAGAATGAAATTGAAAGATTATAGCTAGAAAACTGTAGGCCTATGGGGAACAAAAGCTTGTCAGAGAACGTTGATAATGGCATATATAAGCTATATGTACATTGGACAATTTGACTAAACTTTATTAGTTGAAATAGTGGAGAGGGGAGTTTTCAACAAGCTAAATTCTACTGACATTTAATTCTGTGATATTTACAGCATAGGGTTTAGCCGTCGAATCGAAAATTCCTATCGCAAAATTTCTGCCGCCGACGTCCTGCACTGAATCAGGTCAGGCGGATATCTGCATCCAACAGTCAATGTGGGCTACCGTTTTTCACTCGTATGGAAAGAATGTCTATTTATAAACTTCCCTGGTCATTTAGTTCCTCTGTTCAGCTCCTTTCATTTCCGTAAATGGTAATAGTGAAAAAAAAATATATAGAGCTTGATCTCTCAAACACAAAATAGTTAGTTATCTTAGAATGATGTATCCATGGTGGCACAAGACTGATTTAATGATTTTGGGCAAGAAAGACGGAAACGGCTCTATCATTATGGCTTTGACATTACCTACATTTGAATGTAAAATTGTAACTGTCAAAATCACGCATAATAGAAGGAACATACCGAAAAAGGTAATTTACGCCATTTTTTTTATATCTCCAAGTGACTGGGTCACATGAGCGGATTTCGTTTTTCCACTTGTGTAATCCTGAAATTAGATAGTGTTATGCGCGACTGTTTTAAAGATGGTTCCTGATTTCGTTTTTGAAAGATCAAGCTCGATAATTCTTCTTTTTTGCCGTTGATTGAGATGAAGGGAGCTGGACAGAGTGAATAAATGGCAAGTGCATACGAGCGCAAAACACTATGCCACATTGAATTTTTGACACAGAAATCCGCCAGACCTGATCCAGGTTGAGTGGCAGAAATTTTGCGATAGAAATTTTCGGTTCGACGGTTAAAAAACCCTACGTTGTCGATATCACAAAATTCAATGTCAGTGGGGTTAAGCTTGCTGAACAAGGACGGAGGAGCTGGGGGAGGGGGGTGGGGGGGGGGTAGGGAATCAGAAATACTTTTCAGAATGCGGATGAATCGAATATTGCTACGTTAATTTTTCAGATAATTTAGTTTTTTAGCCCACCATCATCAGATGGTGGGCTGTTCAAATCACTTTTCGTCCGTGGTCCGTCGTCCGTCCGTCCGTCCGTCAGTCCGTCGTCCGTCAGTCAGTCAGTCCGTCCGTAAACAATTCTTGTTACCGCGATTTCTCAGGAACTACTGCATGGATCTTTTCAAATTTGGTACACAGGTTCCCCTTGGGGTCTAGTTGTGCAAGAAACCTTTTCTGGTCCGATTCGAAAATCCAATATGGCCACCAGGCAGCCATCTTGGATTTCCCCATGAAACCTTGTTACCGCGATTTCTCCGGAACTACTGCATGGATCTTTTCCAAATTTGGTACACAGGTTCCCCTTGGGGTCTAGTTGTGCAAGAAACCTTTTCTGGTCCGATTCGAAAATCCAATATGGCCACCAGGCAGCCATCTTGGATTTCCCCATGAAAACTTGTTACCGCGATTTCTCAGGAACTACTGCATGGATCTTTTTCAAATTTGGTACACAGGTTCCCCTTGGGGTCTAGTTGTGCAAGAAACCTTTTCTGGTCTGATTCGAAAATCCAATATGGCCACCAGGCAGCCATCTTGGATTTCCCCATGAAAACTTGTTACCGCGATTTCTCAGGAACTACTGCATGGATCTTTCTGAAATTTGATACACAGGTGCCACATGGGGTCTAGTTGAGCAAGATATCCTTTCTCGTCCGATTCGAAAATCCAATATGGCCACCAGGCAGCCATCTTGGATTTCCACATGAAACTTAGTTATCGCCATTTCTCAGTACTGCATGGATCTTTCTCAAATTTGGTACACAGATTCTCCTTAGGGTCTAGTTTTGCAAGATACCTGTTTCGGTCCCAATAGAAAATCCAATATGGCCAAAAGGCGGCCATCTTGGATTTCCCCATGAAACCTTGTTATCGCGATTTCTCAAGAACTACTGCATGGATCTTTCTCAAATTCGTCTTGGGGTCTAGTTGTGCAAGATGCCTTTTCTGGTCCGATTCGAAAATCCAATTTGGCCACCAAGCAGCCATCTTGGATTTCCCCAAGAAACTTTGTTATCGTCATTTCTCAGGAAGTACTGCATGGATGTTTCTCAAATTTGGTACACAGGTTCACCTTATGATCTAGTTGTGCAAGATACCTTTTTCGGTTCAAATTGAAAATCCAATATGGCCACCAGGCGGCCATCTTAGATTTCCCCATGAAACTTTGTTATCGTGATTTCTCAGGAAGTACTGCCTGGATCTTTATCAAATTTGGTACACAGGTTCCCTTTGTCGCTTAGTTGTGCAAGATACCTTTTCTGGTCCGACTCGAAAATCCAATATGGCCACCAGGCGCCCATCTTGGATTTCCCAATGAAACTTTGTTATCGTGATTTCTCAAGAAGTACTGCATGGATCTTCCTCAAATTTGGTACACAGATTCCCCTTGTGGCCCAGTTGTGCAAGATACCTTTTTTGGTCAGATTCGAAAATCCAATATGGTTGCCAGGTGGCCATCTTGAATTTCCCCTTGAAACACTGTTATCTTGGTACTTATCTTGAAATTTGGTACACAGGTCCCAGATGGGGCCTAGTTGTGCAAGATAGCTTTATCGGTCCGATTCGAAAATCCAATTAATACGGTATTCCCGAGTTGGATCAAACGGTGGGGCATATTCTATATATTGACTATAGAGAATATCCATATCTTCACCTTCCATATCAAGGAGTTCAAATAATTCCGAATTAAAATGTATTTAGTCCATGCAGTTGCAAATGAACTGCCCCACCCTTTCGTCTGCCGGCGGGACAGCTACATGAGGGACGTCACTCTTGTGACACAATGTCACAACTCGACAACTGTAAACTACTGCATGTTTCGATCCATGGGAAATAATCAAGATTCAGACACTTTCAAATTCGAAGTTTCAACATTACTGCGCGGACCGGATGCCTTCAGTATTAAGTATTGTACCATCTTACTATTTTCGAGCATGGTATCTTAAAAGAGATATCTCAAACTAGTCCAGTAAACAGAGCAGAATTAGCATTCGTTCCAAATTATAAAATTTTAAGTATGCCAAAGTGTCAAATAGATTTTTCTTCGCTTCCAGTACCAAATGATGACATGTGCAAAAAAATAAATAAAATAAAAATACTACAAAACGAAGACGAAGGATCCTCCGTACATGTACATTCACTTTCAGGCTAACTTTGCTCATTTCTCTTGTACTATAACAACCGACATAAGTTCAGTTTCTAGAAATCTTGAAACTTCTGAAATGGTCTCATTTATACAAACATTTTTTATATAAAAAAGTACATGTTCAAAATATCTGATTTTTCGATATGCTTTGTTTTCAAGTAGTACGTTAATAAGAAGGTTATTTAGAGAGCTTTACCATCGACGTTTTCGTCTTACAGGCAACGAATCCCCTTTAAATGTAACATTTGAAATTGAAGTTTTGTCGGAATATACATGATGTAAAAGTTTACAATTGCAGGCAGCAGTGTCTGGAGTATTTAAGCGTTGGAAGAGCTCTGCTAAAAACTATATGCCTACCTGTATGTAATATGTTGTATAGGTACATGAGCAATGTCATTGTATGCCTATCTAATATTACTGATTGATATACTTTAATACAAGGAGTTCATATGTCATACTTCACATCAAATGGCTAAAATAAGTGAATACGATTATGGTATACGGTTCGAGACATACTTTATATATGTTTGTCGGTTTCTGCTCTCTTCTTCTGCATTATTTTTCTCTTAAGCTAACGTTGTCCGTCGGATAACTTTGAATGCCTTTGTCAATCATCTTACGATTGCATGTGCGTATCGCTCCTGTCTAAGAGAAGATACCTATGTGATCGAATTCTAGAATTTATTTTGTTTCTCCAACATTTCCCTTATATTCAAATTTTCCGTTTGTAGATCTTATCCTTTGTTTTACAAATCAATGCTGTCGACGAGAGGACAATTATTAACTTTCAGCTCGAAACCCTGAGCTTGCTTTTCCCACACAATTTCCCTTATTTGCAGTTTTATATTTGAACTTATGTAAAATTAGCTGTCACCGTGGACTCTCAAAATAGTTAGTGGCTGACAATTGGTTCAATGTATGACTGTACTGATTTGCACATACTCATTTGCATAAATTCAGAGATTGGCTCACAGCCAAGCGTCACTATATAGCTACAAAAACATTTTTTATGAAAAAATTATAACGACTCGATGGGTTCTTTCCAAATTTGGCATGTGAATACATGCCACAATATGTCGCTTGTGATCACTTAACCATGGTGCAACTGTAAATTTTGTTTCCAGACAATAAATTTCAGCGACTAAACGGAGAGTTTTTAACTTACTTATGTGGATGTTCTGTAAGGCGATGTCACTTGGAACTGCATACCATA
The DNA here is from genome assembly GCA_036873755.1 of Hanleya hanleyi. Classification (NCBI taxonomy): domain Eukaryota; kingdom Metazoa; phylum Mollusca; class Polyplacophora; order Lepidopleurida; family Hanleyidae; genus Hanleya; species Hanleya hanleyi. Next base: position 9,875 of record JAVTVY010049519.1, read on the forward strand.
TGTTGACCATTTGGACTTTCATTTTCTGACAATAAAACTATAATGACATAACGTATTCTTTCCAAATTTCATATGCGGATATTATGCAACAAATGTTCATTGATGACGCCCCTGGGACCAACCGGAATTCGGTTTTCGGGCAATACAATTAGACGACATAACGCTTTCTTTCCAAATTTAGTGCGCGAATATCATGCCACAATATGTTGCTTTGTGCCATATTCCATACACATATGCCCATGGGTGGTGCCACCAGGAGGTCAAACTTTAGCGTAAAAATTCTTGCCAATTCTTTTCGGGGATTGTTTCCCGTCCTCCTATGCCCAAAGTTGGCACTACCTAGTACCAACTGCAAATTTCGTTTCCAAACAATAATATTTGAACGACTGATCAAGATGTTGCTTGGTGTTCCGTTACGTCCACATACACCGTGTGTGGGACTACCTGGACAATAAATTGGAACGATTTAAGGGATTCGTTGAAAAAAATGTGTATATGCGGGGGTGCTTTCCATACACATATGCCAAAGGTAACACCACCTGTGGATGAGGGGGGAAAGGGCAACTTAAAATTTTTAAGACAATAACATTGGAACTCTTTCCATAATTGGTATGTTGATATTATGCCACAAGATGTTATTTGGAATGTCGTTCCATCCACCAGTGTCCCAAGGTGACGCCACCTAGGGACAATGTGGCAGTTTATTTCTCGACTATAAACTTAAAGGCCCTTGATGGATTATTTTCAATTTTGGTATGTGGATATCTTGACGAAAGACGTCGATTGGTATTGCGTTTCTTCCACATTGGCTATACAAATAGGTGGCGTCACTTAGAGGGCAACTTGATATTTCGTTTCCACAAAGCAAAAGAATGACTTAATACATGTAAGTCCTTGGATTCATCTATGTGGATACCTTGGCACAATATATTGCTTGGGACTATTATGTTTAGAAATACTACATGTGAAAATGGGACGCCTCCCCGATCGCATTCGACCGACTGTCTGGTATATTATTGATATAAAAAAATAATACTCCGTAAAGATACATTGAATGTAAGATTTATACCTGCTGGATTGTTATTGACAGGCGCATGAGCCATGGGGTGTCTTACATCATCTGAAACCGAGGAATCTATCAGACAGAGGAATTCAGCTTGTAAGTACCATGACCTGAGTAGTAGTAAAAGTGCAAATCGGCGCGGATTGACGTTTGAGCAGAGTTATCTCGCCATGTCCTTATCTCGATGACTATCGATCACGGCCTATTAAAAGTCAGCAATTCAGCTACAAAATGGTGTATAATAAGGCCCAACTTATCAAAAATATGTAGGAAATTTAATTAAAACCACCCCTATGCCAAACATGAGAATTACGAAAAAAATCCCCCATTTCGACGTGTGAAAATTGGATCTGAAAACTGAGAGATAATTGACTATTGCATTTTGGAAAAAAAGTGTCTGGAAGATTTAAAAAATATACCACTTGAATAGGTCTTTTGTGGGAAGTTGATGCTGGGTCGACATCGGGCCTGACAGTCTAATCTTTTGTGTTAAATGCCGTCATTTTCATCTGACGACGATACAGCTCACCGAGTTGTCTCAGCGAAACTGCTCACCAATTACCAATATACGAGTTGTCAGAGCATTTCCATCATGGTTCTGTAGATTTGTATCTAATACCGTTTATGCCGGTGCTAGGGGCCGTGTGGTCATATCATCCAAGTTGCCACATGAACGGGTACAATAAAAGCGTACCTGAGATACAACACATATCAAGAATCATTAGATTCTTGGTATGTTCTTTAGAATAGGTTAACCGGAAGACTATACTGTGAAGTCATGTGGCTCTGTCAGTATGTCGACACCTCTTCCCACTTCCCTTATATGTGTTGTAACTCGCCAGTTCGTTCTCTTCGTCATTTACACAGCATGATGAAAAACTGGAGAACAACCTATCTACAAGGCGCCCAGAGTTATTTTCCTTCGATATTTTCTTTATCACATATTGAAGAACTACATAAAATTTGAAGTGTACGTTTTATAATAAAATCTGAAAAGAAAACAAATTCCCAATTTTACAATTAAGGATGTCCGCTGGTGGTAAATCAAAGTAATTAACTTTCCGAATAATGTGTCTTGTTACATTCATAATTGTGTAATATGAGGAAAAACAGAGAAAAAATATAGGTTGGTGTGCATTTTTCAGCTGTACTTTTTAAGTGGACTGACCCAGGCTCAATTTGATAACCCAGAAAACATAAGGAATAGCCCTAGTTTTGAAGCATATTCATGAAAAATTCATATAAATAGTATTTAACTTTTTGTTATATTCTAACTGTTTGCAGATAATCACAATATGTATCAAAATTGATCAAATTGGATGGATGTTGCTGTGCAAAATTCTCGGCTAGAAGGCTTTTAAAGGAAATCCCTATATCTTAACCTAGGGAAAGGAGATAACCCAATAAGAAAAACAGGCTAAATGGCTGCCAAAGCAAAAAACCACCAGCGGACCTCCTTAACATCAGCATGGGAAATTCCCCATCATACATTGTTCTGGGGGATCCCACTTGCTGAAAATACGAAAATGCAGAGTGAGGATGCTATATTGCCGGATATTTCGGTCACGTGATCCGGTCAAATTCCGCCTTGGTGATAAGGTTAATACATCTGCCGACAAAAAGTAGTCCCCAGTTAACTGAATCAATACATGTAAGGACAAATCGGGGCTTGTGACGTCATAAATTCATTGAAAAAAAGTCTCAACATGTATTAGTGAAGGGTGATATGTCACCAACATGTGATTGGGTCTCTGACACTATGTGCAGATCATGTCCAACGTTATGACAAGTCGGGAACCCCATGAGGTGAAATCCCCAGGAAAGAGAGACTGTACATGTATCCAGGGATAATTTTCTTGTAGAGTAAAGTATATGGTGTGGGCATATAATCGTTCTGCCTCACACCGTGGCGGACGATGGAAAGGGTATCGGAACCGTTGACTGACTTTCAATGTTATGCGCGTGCGCACTCGGCCTGGGTGGATGTTTTGGTGTCTCAATGAGTCGCGACTACCGCTTTACGTTTCATAACTTGTATCTAATTCCGCTTAGCTCGGGGCTAGGGGCCGTGTTAACACATGTAAACACGTGATCCTCATGATGCTCATATGAACGGTCACAATGAAAGCGTGACAGATACATCATTCTCTCTATGACGACTTTACAGCGAATATCATATGGATTAAGAATACTGATCAGCGATACGGATTTGATATTTTTGGAACATCATGATGTCTTGCACCACTGAAAACTGTTGACCGCTTCTCTCTTGCAGGAAATGTTTATGTATACTAGGATTGTCTTGTTGAATTCTGTTATATTAAATATGAAAGAGGTCTTTGGAATATGGATGCGGATATCCTTTAATGGACGACGGCTGAATTATGAATGACGGACCGGACGCTTGTAAGCCATCCATGGTCCCAATGGGCTGTGTGGGGTGTCATATTGAAGTTCTCGTGGGTTAGTCAGGCTGAGGTTTTTATTGGAAGTCACGACAAGCTGCGCATGCGCAGTTACAAAAGATCAGAAAGAGGGTATTTCGCTAAGAGTTTTGGGGTAGTTGTGGTCAATATTTTGAGGACCAAAGTATAGAGTGTGGGAATTTAATCGTTCTGTCTCGCGCTGTAGCGTACAATGGAAAGAGATTCATGATGGGGGTCAAAAAGGCATGAAGCGGACGTTTTGGTGGTTAGGTGAGCCATTCGTGGTGCCAATGGGCCGTGTTGGGTGTCCACTTGGAGTTCTCCTGGGTTAGAGTCAGGTTGGAGTGGTGAATTTGTCAGCTCACGTAACGCTCCGCTGTCAGGAGGAAGTATAGAAAATGATATCTGTACGCATAGAAACTATATCTATAGTATAAAAGCTATCTCTCGTATAGAATAGAAACTGACATATAGTATAGACTATATCTATAGTATAAAAGCTATCTCTCGTATAGAATAGAAACTGACATATAGTATAGACTATATCTATAGTATAAAAGCTATCTCTCGTATAGAATAGAAACTGACATATAGTATAGACTATATCTATAGTATAAAAGCTATCTCTCGTATAGAATAGAAACTGACATATAGTATAGACTATATCTATAGTATAAAAGCTATCTCTCGTATAGAATAGAAACTGACATATAGTATAGACTACATCTATAGTATAAAAGCTATCTCTCGTATAGAATAGAAACTGACATATCTATTAACTTTGCGATACCGTAATATTCACTGTTTCATCCTCAGATACTGTGATAATTACTGTTTTATCATTAAATACTGTATTAATTACAGATTTATCTTCAGATACTGTATTAATTACTGTCTCATCCATTTCCTTTTTAGAAGGAGATCCTCAATGCTGTAAATGTAACACTTATTATTTTAGTCCTAGGTTCAGAATAAAAAAACATCGTTAAGGCATCGCTTCCGATTGGAAGCCAGCGCCATATATTCTTCAGAAACTAGATAGATTGTTTAATTTATCCCACACAAGGCGTTTCCTGTGTATATTTTTCAATTTAGGTTTGTCTCTTCGCGGCCAAGTTGACAGGACCGGATGTGGGTATGACAGCATCGGGACTGTTCGTCATCACTAAGGAATATATCATCACGGTATGTTTACCTGCAGTTTACCAACCTCTATGTGCCAGCATTCGTGTGTTACGTAGCATGCAAGAACACTATCTGTTGCATGTTCTTTGTTTAGTCCTATATGTGTCGGATCAATTTACATGCAAACTAAAGTTCTTTATTGATCCTGCTCAGCCGTACCATACTATACGACCAGAAAGCAAGGGATTTTACGGAAATTCGAGATGGATTTTATGACGCTGGCGTCATCCGCAATGATCATTGGAATATCGGGGCCAAAGAAATTATCAGGATTCGGGAATGAACAATTATTTACTGACTTTCGGGATTACAGCAAAAATTTGAGTGGGACGCTGGGACATGGACTCTTCTTGTCTCCCCAAATATGACAGTTAGATGCTGCAGATACCTGACTTGCCTGAGAAGATTCCGCTATTGCGCCTGTATTTAACAGAACGTTCGATTGACGATACAAACAATATTGGTTTCCACGTAGAAATAGGTATACTGTGTGATCGCGGGGTTCCCCTCCGTTTCGCGCCCACCCCTGTGCTCTCTTTTCCTCTCTTCCTTGACCACCCCACCCCGGAACAGGGCTTCTTCCCCTTTCTCCTGGCTTCCGCCCTCTTCCACTTTGCTCTTTGCTCGGGTATACTCTGCCACCCCGTTATATAACTGTGAGGGAAAGACCCAATATCTCTGTTTCTTGGAAGTTTTCCGTGTGGCACTATTGGCTAATGTGAATATTCATAAATGACGACATGAACGGACATTCCTCACATATCCCATGGTAATCATACCCCATCTGTTGGGCTGGGGCACTATTATTTACCCACACTTTGAACTGAAATGAAGCCAGGTATTTGTTGATCTCTTGGCATGTTTATTTGTCCGCGTGGTATTATCTCTTGTCAGATGTACATAAGACAAGGACGTGATGATGTTTCAGTATATAGTTCACTCAATTTACCTTAGGTGGGATATATTTTATGGAGGCTGAAGTCTGCATGTCCTGAAATTATATTTTTCAGGCGATGGGAATCCTGCTCACGTATACCGTGGTGATGCTACAGTACAATCCTTCTGATCCGCCTGATATGCCTAATGACTATGACGGAGGGGTGTCTGTGAATACAACTTCATCAACTTGGTCAAACCGCTAACATCGGTCATCATCTCACAGCGCTCTCCTTCTAACAATGATCACCGACTCAATCAATATCATCTCAGAGTGATCATCGTGTCACAGTGATCTTCGCACAGTGATCGTCTTCTCATAGTGACCATCATCTCATCAAATCGCCCGCAGTAAATTCAAGCACTCAGCCGTCTCGGCCATCTCAGCTTTCAAGAAAAAGGAGGTTTGGAGATCGGAGTCTAGACTACGTACGTTTACTACCCTCTCTTATTCAGTCTATCAGCGGGGTAGTAAATGTACGTAATCCTATCTATTAACTTCCTCTTTGAGTGGTTTAGATTAGAGAGTTCATATTCAATGCTGGTGATTTGGTGCCAAATTCTGAGGGCGTGAGTTGGAGTCTCGCACGGGAGTGGCCCATCCAGCACGAGCAAAATAACATACACGTGTGCAAACTCACCGTTTGAATGCAACTGCCCACGGCACGTGCGTATATTTGCATGGCGGGTACATTTGCATCTGCTTCGGAGGTTGTGCAAAAGTATATTTACACATGTGTAAGTTTGTACTACATGCAAATCGGGTCATGTGAACGCATAGTATATATACACACCCTATATTTGGATCAAAACAGCGAAAATACTGTTCAATCAATTTTAAAAACAAATGTGAGATGCAAACTTTTGACTTTTGGTAGTGTGATTGTAATATCACTATGCTTTTCTAGATTTACACGAGTAAGTCACTTTTGAAATTTGATGAAAATTACTTGAGTTAAACTTGAGTGATTGTGCATAAAATGCTTATTTCCGTTTAAGGCATGGTAACCTTGGCTTTTGTCCTTTTAACCGATATGTTCTATTATGGTACGCATCTTGTTTTACTTACATCGTGTTATACTCATGTGAACGCTTAGTAAATTTTACATTTACATGCATAGGCAAATATGTAGACATGCAAATATTAGTGAACACGCAAGAGTAAATTTTGTGCATGTTTCAGGAATCCTGACGATGACATGAATAAATATATGTTGTAATATTGATCGAGAAAATGCTTCTCGTTAATAATTTCGAACTCACCGTCCTTCTGTATTATGAAAGTTCCTGCATATAACTGTGTTTTCAACCTCAGTTCGCGGATCTCTGTTTAAAGAAACCCTTCATTATTCCGCCTCTTGGAATACCTAATAAGCTCTTACCAATTCCACTATGGCAGTTGGCTCAACCAGAGGCGGATATTACACTGACGAAATATAAAAAGACAAACACGAGCCAGCTCTTGCATACACAAGAATTTGGTCTGCTGAGAGAAAAAAACAGATCACTTCAGGCTATTTATACAGATGGTTCTAAAGATGGTGAGAGAGTAGCATGTGCTACTATCTTTAGCTCCCAAACTAAAACCTGTCGACTACCAGGTAAAAGTTCGATATTCACTACAGAAACAAAAGCTATACTGTTAGCTTTGGAAGGTATTGGGTTCACTAGAAAGAAAAAATATATCATATTTTCAGATTCACTGTCATATCTTCGAATGATAAAAAGTGGAACTTCGACTCATCCCACTATGTTGAATAATCTACAATTATATGACTTAGGGCGGCATGGCTTACCATACTATGTTTGTCTGACACAGGAGGTAGATTAAAGTCTCAAACAAATTAGGCTCTCTGACGATCCATTGTGATCACCAGTGTCTGTAGAGCCGAATGTTCAAAATACGAAATTCAATTTTTTTTGTAGTTTTGGTTAGGTTTTTGTTAGAGTTAGGGTTTTGCTAGGGTATGTTTGTTGGGTCATCGTCGCCGTGTGACCAATAAGGTTAGGGCGACGTTAAACCTACAACAACCAACCAACCACTATCTTGAATATTCTACAATTATGACTGTAGTTTTGGTCAACAGATTGATTTGTTGGGCTTTGTTGGTTGCCTCGTCACGTTGGCATCAAAGGTAATACTGAGGCTGATAGAATGGCTATTAGGAGCCCTAGATGATAAGGTTGATCCTGTTGGGATCCCATGTAGCGATTTCAGACCATCTATCTGTACTTATGTGAGAAAGCTGTTTCAATCTTTATGAGATTCTGTGAATAATAACAAACTTCATGAGTTCAAAGAAAAAATGTGGGCTATACTCATCTGAACAGCCAGAAACGTTTCGATCAAGCCATGATCAGGCGATGTAAAATCGGCCATACACGATTAACTCAGATTATTTACTAAAAAAGAGCCAGTCCCAAGGTGTATTCCATGTCACGAAGATCTCCAGATGAAACATATCCTTATCGATTGCATAGATTTTAAGATTGTGAGAGATGATTTTTATCGAACAACTACTTTGAAAGATCTTTTTGGTCGGGTGAGGGTGGACTGCATCTTGGGGTATTTGAGATCGTTGCATAAGTTTTAATATGTGTATGTTTTAATGTGTTGGATTATTAAGTTATTGGCTTTAGTACTTAGAATTTTGTTTGACCGTCGCTTTTTAGCTGAAATATTGCTGAACGCCACATTACACCTTAATTCTCTCTCTCTCCTATATAATACAACAAAGGTCTGTCTTTTTCTTTTTTAACATATGTTTTATGTCCATAATAAATAGACGTAAAGTACATTGACTCTCTCACTCTCTCTCTCTCTCTCTCAAGGAATATCCTCTTATTGACTCCAAAAAATGCGCGTCCCACACAGAAAATATAAATCAGTGGAGTGATTGAACCACAGAGAACCATACAACATGATCCAATTGTGTTCAGCGTGATCAGAAATTGAATAATCTTTTCAATGAGATGCCCGGTTTCGACTCAATTTATTTTGGATCTGTTATTGTGCCAATGCATGTGTGTTTGACTGAGTCATAGACAACAGTAAAACGAGAGGGCCAAGGGCCCTGATTGCCGTCGTTTTTTAAGTCTACCGGACAACCTCCAAACAGGGTTATCTCCCCTTACGCTATGTCGAGACACTTACTCAAACTCCAAGCATGATTAATCTGTCCATGTGTCTGTTATACTATTATCACAGCTAGATGTCAATTATTCATATAGCCTACAACCAGAACATCATTTCACAAACGTACATTACCAGGTCAGTTCAAATGGGTCAATTGACTATCAGATAGAATAGTATTTGGTTCCAACCTGCTATATATGTGTAGAACGTTTTGATTTCTGCTGAAAAAGGTGCCCCGGTTGCTCTTTAACAAGGCGGACTAGTGTTCGATAACAAATCATGGGTTCGTTTAAGCCTAAGGTATTAAGCCCAATAGTGGTGTCTGATTCTGGAATAATTAACAAAACACTTCAGGAAACTTTTTCAGTTTAGGCCACTCCCCGCAGTCATTAGTCAGAATAGACCTGATCGGAAAGTGCCAAAAGACGTTTTCGTGCCCAAAATAATAAATATAATGAGCTGTAATTGTAGGGTTGTAGCTTTGTATGAAAATTGTCACTTATCGAGGGCGAAAAAACGCCCTGGCATTCTCTGCACAGTGGGTCTTCACCAATTAAGCCATGTAACCTTTGACGGAGACTAAGTACGCGATTATCGAGTGGCAGCTGCCAGCCAACATTCAAGAGGAGCCCGTTCAAGAGGAGACCCAATATTCACGAGGGGACCCGGTTGTGACGTAGCCGCGTACTGCGCAATAATGCGCACATTATGTACTCCAGCGTAGGATATATGCAGGGAGTTCGTCCTATCGTGAGGTGTGTTTAGCTGTCACCTTCAGCTGTGTCTGTTTCTGTTTAACGGGCTATGGCAACAGTACTGGCCAGCGTATATTCACATGATTCACGAGCAGGCACATTCACCAGCAAGGCCGTATTCACCAGCGCGGCTGTGAAGATCTGCACGATTGTGGCAGTATTAATCCAAATCCAAAATTTTGTAGGTCCAATCATGGAGCCTACTATGCTCCATGGTCCATGCAATAAAGGTATTTCTGATGTTTTAACAGCATCGCCCGTCAGTTTAAGTAGGTTATACATGAGAGTGAACAAGCATATTATAGGATGAAATTACACACGTATGTATAGGTGGCACAAATAACTGATTTTAGACTAAAAAAAATAACCAACTTTACAAATGATGAAAGCTAGTGTTTGTAGACCATATCGTACACATAACATTAGCCTAACTCTTAAGTTAATTTTTTCTATATTTAGGAAAATTGGTCATAATTCAAAATATAAGTACCGGTAGCCATTAAATAATTACTCAATTAAGAAGAAAAAGTCTGCATTGGTCATCAGCATTCAATGGGAAACGTACAGAAACTTTTTTGAAGATTGGAGCGGGAACATGTTGTTTCTCTAAACGTAAAAATGTCTTGAAATAAACAAATATTCTGAAATTTGTACATGTGTTATGCAGATTGTTGGGCTATAGATTCAGTTAAAAAGATTTCTAACTGTCAAATTTCAATTTTGACAAAAAATAATCTTAAATGATGTTCACAAAGGCTTTAATAATTTCACATGTTCCAGCTATACAGTTCCGCAAATAATTTATTGATCATATCATATCTTACCATATTTCAGATCTAGTTAATCAGAAATAACATTCTGTCTACCCGGATATTTTGAAAAAAATAAATAATAGTTCTGGTCCTAAGTTATTTTTTCACAATTAAGATGCTGCGAATTGACAATGTGCACAACGTGTTTGAAAATTTCGTTCAGATGTTGATTGCACAGTAATAGCATTAAAACAGCCGGACTTAAAAAAAAAATCAGTAATAACATTTTTCCAAAACATGACAGGCTAAATAATAGCCCTTGGTCGTAAGATTACGGCTATAATAAGGAAAGTCGAAATGCAATTTATGATTGGAAAAAATGGTTGATTATAGCCCGGTTTGGGGGGGGGGGGAGCGGAGGAGCAATATGTTCCTCTATACCAAAATTTCTGTCCTATTTCCGAAAAGCCGACACTCCATGAATTTGTAGCATACAATATTGGAGTCATTTTGATCCTATTTGCATGACCCTCCGAGCTTCTGATTATGGGTAAATTTAAAATGGCGACCGTATCTAACAGTCTAACAGGAAAGTGATGTTTTCGTCATTTTTGTTCAAAATTTCTGCTTTTCTGTGAGGAAAAGTGGACAAAAACTATTTTATTTCACATCAGACTATTACTTACTAATTTATCTTGCAGCTATTGCCGAGAAATGGCAAAGGTAAAATACATCGGAAAATATGACCGGAAAATCGACCAAAAAATTATTATCTTTTTTAAAATGACGTCACTGGGACGTCATCACATTGGCTATCTTGGATATTTTTACCTTTCTGATCATGCTGATAGAGCTTGACCCAAGGGTATATAGTGTGGTAAGTTTCAGCCCCTAGCTCAAGGGATAAGAAAATATTTAAGGAGGAGAGAAGCAGGTCCCCAAATCCCCAGGCCAGATAGTGTTAATAGGCCATTTGCCCGTTCTGCTATCTTCACAGAGCAATCCCGGTGTATTCATTGCGTAGCGGATATGCACAAAATGTACATGGGACTGTTTCACACCCTTTTCCAAATTTCGAACTAAATATAATATATAGTTCTCCTTGCACTCCGTTCAATTTATAGTACGAACACACTGCAAAATATACTTTTTATTCGCCCTTTATTATAACTCTGTGCCTTTTGACAACATACCCGATATTTAATCGGAATTGCATGAGTACTTTGCAGTACCCATACCCCCGCGAGAGCCTTTGGAATACGTATGTTTCAACGAACTGGAATGCAAATTGAATTTATCTAAAATTTTAATGTATGCGATTCATGTGAATATAGTTTCATCACATGAAATAAAAAGTCCTACATTATATGACATTGTCACCGGTCAAATATTTGAAAGAAAAGTTATTACCCTTCCCATAGTGAATATATATTTTTCCCTTGAGTATAAATAAAATGTATATGAAGGTCATTCAAAATGGTTATTAATCCACGAAAAAGAGGTTGAATAGCGCGATCGGAATAGTGCGATCAGGGAAATTTTTGTATCATTTCAGTATACAATTCAAGGTAAACATTCACGAGGGGGACCTATCCACTATATCCCCTCAATATATGATGAACATTCACCAGAGGCGCATCCCCTATCCCCTCAATATAGCTGTAAGTTGAACATTCACCAGGAAGACCTTCCTCTATGCCTTTAATACATGTATACCTAGAAGATGAACATTCACCAGGCAGACCGTTATCCATCACCTAAATTTACCCATAAGGTGAACATTCACCAGGAGGACCGTTATCCATCATCGTAATTTACCTATAAGATGAACATTCACCAGAAGGACCGTTATCCATCATCGTAATTCACCTCTAAGATGAACATTCACCAGGAGGACCGTTATCCATCCTCGTAATTTACCTATAAGATGAACATTCACTAGGAGGACCGTTATCCATCATCGTAATTTACCTATAAGATAAACATTCAACAGGAGGACCGTTATCCATCATCGTAATTTACCTATAAGATGAACATTCAACAGGAGGACCGTTATCCATCATCGTAATTTACCTATAACATGAACATTCAACAGGAGGACCGTTGACCATCATCGTAATTTACCTATAAGGTGAACATTCAACACGAGGACCGTTATCCATCCTCGTAATTTACATATAAGATGAACATTCAACAGGAGGACCGTTAACCATTATCGTAATTTACCTATAAGATGAACATTCAACAGGGGGACCATTAACCATTGTCGTAATTTACCTTTAAGATGAACATTCAACAGGAGGACCGTTATCCATCATCGTAATTTACCTATAACATGAACATTCAACAGGAGGACCGTTGACCATCATCATAATTTACCTATAAGGTGAACATTCAACAGGAGGACCGTTATCCATCCTCGTAATTTACATATAAGGTGAACATTCAACAGGAGGACCGTTGTCCTTCACCTTACAGGTGAACATTCAACAGGAAGACCGTTGTCCATCACCTTACAGGTGAACATTCAACAGGAGGACCGTTATCCATCACCTTACAGGTGAACATTCAACAGGAGGACCGTTATCTCTCACTTGCCACGATGAGCATTCTGCTCAGGAGGACCAAGAATTCTATCCATCACCTTACAGGTGAACATTCAACAGGAGGACCGTTATCCATCACCTTACAGGTGAACATTCAACAGGAGGACCGTTATCCATCACCTTACAGGTGAACATTCAACAGGAGGACCGTTATCCATCACCTTAATATACATATCAGGTGAACATTCAACAGGAGGACCGTATTATCTATCACCTCAATATACCTAAAAGTTGAACATTCAACAGGAGGACCGTTATCTATTACCTCAGTAAGAGAGGGCCGTTCTCTTTATTCAATACACCGATAACTATAATGTGAACATTCAACAGGAGGGCCGTTTATTATAGCTTCAGTAAACATATAAAGTCAGCATTCACCAGGGGTGCGGTTTTATATATCTTCATTCCGTATATAAAGCGAACATTCACCAGGAGGACCGTTCACTACCACTTGAGTATACCTATAAGGTTAACATTCACCAGGGGGCCGTTGTCCATCACCTCGTAGGACCGTTTCCTATCCCTTCAGTATACATGTTCTCTTTCACTTCAATGTACCTACAAGGTGAACATTCATCAGGAAGACCGTTCTCTATTACCCCAATGAACATATAAAGTGAACATTCATCAGGAAGACCGTCCTCTATTACCCCAATAAACATATAAAGTGAACATTCATCAGGATGACCGTTCCTATTACTTAGATATACCTGTTCTCTATTACCTGAAGATACCTGTGAACATTCACCAGGGAGACCATTCTCTATCATTTCGATATGCCGATAACGTGAACATTCACCAGGAGGGCCGTTCTTGATAGATAACGGTTCTCCTGTTGAATGTTCACCTAAAAGGTATACCGAGGTGACACATAATGGTCCTCCTGTTGAATGATCACCTGATATGTATACTGAGGTGATAGATAACGGTACTCCTGTTGAATGTTCACCTGATGTGTATACTAAGGTGGTAGATAACGGTCCTCCTGTTGATTGTTCGCCTGATATGTATATTGAAGTGATGGATAACGGTCCTCCTGGTGAATGTTCACCTGTAATGTGATGGATAACGGTCCTCCTGTTGAATGTTCACCTGTAAGGTGAGAGATAACGGTCCTCCTGTTGAATGTTCACCTGTAAGGTGATGGACAACGGTCTTCCGGTTGAATGTTCACCTGTAAGGTGATGGATAACGGTCCTCCTGTTGAATGTTCACCTGTAAGGTGATGGACAACGGTCTTCCTGGTGAATTGTATATTGAAATGATAGAGAAATGTCCCTGATCGCGCTATTCAACCTTTTTTCGTGGATTAATAACCATTTTGAATGACCTTCATGTACATTTTATTTATACTGAAGTGAAAGATATACATACAGTATGGGTAGGGTAATAATGTTTTTGCTTTTTTCAAATTTATGACCGGTAACAATGTTAAATAATTATGTACGTTTTTTTTCATGTGATAAAAATTTATTTACATAAGTCGCATGCATCAAAATTTCAGATAAATTCAATTTGGATCCCAGTTCGTTGAAACATACGATATGATTGAAAGAGGAATCTCTTTTCAAAAATAGAAAAAGGATTGCATATTTTAAAGGCTCTCGCGGAGGACGAGGTATGGGTGCTGCAGTTAAAGTACTCGTACAAATTCGGGATTAAATGTCGGGTATGTTGTCAAAAGGCACACAGTTAAATTAAAGAACGAATGAAGTCTGTACTATAAAGAAAACGGGGTACGGGGAGAACTATATATTATATTTATTTCGAAATTTGGAAAAGGGTGTGAAACAGTCACTTGTACATTTTGTACATATCTGCTACACAATGAATATACCCGGCATTGCTCTGTAACGATAGTAGAACTGGCAAATGGTCTATTAACCCTATCTGGCCTTGGGATTTGGGG
>JAVTVY010049520.1:0-22204 GCA_036873755.1 Hanleya hanleyi
AAAATATTGCGCAGAACGGCCATCTTGGATTTATGCAAATTAAAAAAATTCCCCCGCTTATATTCATCTACATTTTTTATATGTTGTTCGAGATGGTTTGGGGGAATAGTTGCAGCAAACCGCAATTCTGTTGCAATTTTTTCTAGGCCAAACCGCAGATTGACTGGACTATTCTGCCTTAAAGGGTGCACTCCAGGGATTCTTTCATTGGGCAACGATTAGACCATGGGTCCGTTTTTCGGCCACCAGTTGTCGTAAACTCTTCAACCCAAATCACTTATATGTATATATTTTCTGAAAGAGCATGATTAAGCTATTATTCTAAGACATCGCACTGCTACGATATAGGAAAATGAATCTCAAACATTCCCCTCCAAGCTTGCTTCATTTTTCCTAGAAAACCCCTTAAAATGTCGGAAAATGGTCAATTCCGGCTCAATTTCCAGAAAAATCTGTATGAGTGATTTCAATTAAACTTCTTACTATCGTCCCCATGCCCGTTTTTTGTCAGATTTTCTTCCCGTAAATGAGTCCGGATTTTGAGGAACACCCAAGGGGCATAACTGACGCAGGATAACATTTAGTCCATTATCCCGATCACCGTGTAGACGAAGCCAGCCATCGATCTGTACGTGCTCGTTTGAAGCGTTGATAATGCTGAATAGGATGGTATTATAGATATAAGCTATTAGGAAGCCAAGAAAAATTATGATGTAGCAGAACACGGGCAGTCTATCGTATTATGAAATTAGACCGGGGCCATTACTACGAAACTGTAGAGAGCCACCTTAAGGGGCAAGGTGTTTTTCGCGAAATTAATTATACGCATTTATCGTAATCTAGGGGTGTTTGCGAGTATGTCGATATACAACACTTGCCAGTTATACATATTATTGCGGGAAATTCGACCGATAACTTACACCCTACCCCATCTTTGTTTTGATCACTTTTGCCAACTCTAGCAGGATTCTCGAGAACAAATCTCAAAATTAAACCATCTGCTCTTAATAATAGGCAATATGAAGGCAGTGGTTGCCTTCCCGCTTTCCAATGATACCAGGAAAGCGGAGAAAATGCAAACACGTGATGTAACCAAGTCTAATATTTGATAATTTTGCACTAAATTTTCTCCTAGAAACACGGGAAATACTTGAGAAACTAAAAAATAATTCATATACCTTAATATTATACATCCGTTCCATGCTTTTCGGACGGTAAATGGGTTCTCTTGTAAAGAAAATAGTTCTGGCAAATTTATATCATTCTGATAGGACCTGGTTCTGCCATAATATCTACCGAAATCTCATTCCAGGGGGAGATAACTCCTGTATGGAATACAGTATGCACTAACTTCAATAGTATACTAACGATCACACTGTGAGGTATTTTAATCGAACGCCTGGTCTTTTTTGCACCTGACTCCGAAAATAGCACTTTAGATGTAACTAGACAGTCAAAATTAAACAATCTGGCGTATTGACACATCTGCGCTCCGTAATGGAGTCTACATTGTGATAATGCATAGACTCCACTATTATGCCTTAAAGGGACAAGGTGTTTTTCGCGAAATTAATTCTACGCATTTATCGTAATCTAGGAGTATTTGCGAGTATGCCGGTATACAACACTTGCCAGTTATACATATTATTGCGGGAAATTCGATCGATAACTTACCCCCTACCCCATCTTTGTTTTGATCACTTTTGCCAACTCTAGCAGGATTCTCAAGAACAAAACTCAAAATTAAACCATCTGCTCTTAATAATAGACATCCATTCGGCAATATGAAAGCAGTGGTTGCCTTCCCGCTTTCCAATGATACCAGGAAAGCGGGGGAAATGCAAATACGTGATGTAACCAAGTCTAATATTTGATAATTTTGCACTAAATGTTCTCCTAGAAACATGGGAAATGCTTCAGAAACTAAGAAATAATTCATATAACCTTAATACTATACATCCGTTCCATACTTTTTGGACTGTAAATAGGTTCTCTTGTAAAGAAAATAGTTCTGGCAAATATATATCATTCTGATAGGACCTGGTTCTGCCATAATATCTACCGAAATCTCATTCCAAGGGGAGATAACTCCTGTATGGAACACAGTATGCACTAACTTCAATAGTATACTAACGGTCACACTGTGAGATATTTTAATCGAACGTCTGATCTTTTTTTGCACCTGACTCCGAAAATAGCACTTCAGATGTAACTAGGCAGTCAAAATTAAACAATCTGGCGTATTGATTACATCTACGCTCCGTAATGGAGTCTACATTGTGATAATGCATAGACTCCACTATTATGCCTTAAAGGGTGCACTTCAGGGATTCTTTCATTGGGCAAGGATTAGACCATGGGTCCGTTTTTCGGCCACCAGTTGTCGTAAACTCTTCAACCCAAATCACTTATATGTATATATTTTCTGAAAGAGCATGATTAAGCTATTATTTTAAGACATCGCACTGCTACGATATAGAAGAATGAATCTCAAACATTCCCCTCCAAGCTTGTTTCATTTTTCCTAGATAACCCCTTAAAATGTCGAAAAATGGTCAATTCCAGCTCAGTTTCCAGAAAAATCTGTAAGAGTGATTCCAATTAAACTTGTTACTATCGTTCTCAGGCCCGGTTTCAACTTAAAAAGGCAAAAAAAAAATGTGGATGTCAACATGCCCGTTTTTTGTCAGATTTTCTTCCCGTAAATGAGTCCGGATTTTTAGGCACACGCAATGAGCATAACTGAGGCAGGACAAACTTTACTCCATGATCCCGATCACCGTGTAGACGAAGCCAGCCATCGATCTGTACTTGCTCGTTTGAAGCGTTGATAATGCTGAATAGGATGGTATTATAGATATAAGCTATTAAGAAGACAACAAGAATTATGATGTAGCAGAACACGGGCAGTCTATCGTATGATGAAATTAGACCGGGGCCATTACTACGAAACTGTGGCTAGCCACCTGTGGCCTGGCTGTCCACAACACAGGCATTTATTCTTAAATGGACAATCCCGAAACATGTGATTTTCATCTCCGCTTGTGTAACAGGCTTTAACCTGACCTTTATACCAAACAGGAAGTCTGAATTCTCCAAATATAACTGTGGAGGGAAGAGTGGTTTTGATGCCAGACATCCACACCTTCCTACTCCCAGTTTTGAAATCTGTCAAAAGTGTAGTACTCGTGAGAAATATCATGAACTTTACCATATTTCTCAAAAATATATTTGATGTCAGTTTGTGGTATCTCCACAGGGCAGTTTGTTCTGACAAGTACTTTCGTGGGGGCAATCTCCTCAAAGTGACCGCACTGATCTTGAAAATCCAAGATCCCGTTTGAGAGGAGAACATCTCTGTCCTGTTCAGTTTTTTAGTGTCACAATCCAGAGATCCTTTGTCACCTACGCTAATCCAAGAAGGACTTTCGGCCCTGATCCGACAAACTTTTGTAAAGCCCGCCAAATATCAATCGGCTTAGCGGCATTCAGCCCTAAAAGTCTAAGGCTCAGTGGCCTCTCTAACAGTTTGTTTGCCATAGCACTAACAAATAATTATAGATTCCCACCCAGAGAGCTCCAGAAAAGATTAATTCGAACAAACAAACAATAAAATAATAACAGTTGTCAACAGTTTCACAAATAGCTATATATTAACACAGTGCTTCCAAAGACCCAAAAGCCCCGTATGACCCACACAAGGAAAATGGTGAACTCGCTCAGTTCGATTGTCATAGCACTAAAAAATAATTATCAATTATAAACTCCCACCCAGGAAACCCCAGACAAGATTAATTCGAACAAACAAACAAGAAAATAAGAACAGTTATATACAGTTTACACAAGAAAAATGGTGATCTAGGTCAACCCAAATTGGCTGACCAAGACAAACAAAATACCGGAATAATACCCGCTTAAAACCCCAGAAATACTCAAAATAACAGAGACGGAATTGCACGTGCAAATCACTCAGTCTAAGTACATCTGGGAACCTCCCTATTATATGCGCCTTATTAGAGAATAGGGCGCATAAGGGGCGGAGATATAACGGCACAGTTGGGACGCAGAAACGGCGTGATTAGAGGGCACTCTCAGAATAATAGTAATTAAGGGCGCATTTGAGGTTCGGTTAAGGCGCAATTAGAGCGCAGTTGGGTCGCAGTTGGTAAAGAGAACTGTATGTATAAATTAAAGACGCAAATAAGGCGAAAAACACTGCAAAGATGAAAAAACGCCAAATGTTAGTCTGCTTTCACCAGGCTTTACTGGTATTTGACTGTCTCATCTAATCAAGTCTATTTTAGCTTCGCAGGTACATACATCTTCATCTACAATGTGCATTCATGGTTTGAGTTTCATTGATAAGAAAATAGTATGTACTACAGTTAGCTGTTGTAGAATTGGTAAAATGGAATGCAGGCTGATGCCTTTGCTAATGAGTTTCTATCTCCATTTTACTACTACGTACATCTGAAACCCTCTGTAAATACCTACTAGATGAAAACAGAGACAAGACTCTCACCAAAATCATGTTAAATTGGCAGGAGGTCTTCGAGATTACTTTTTCTTCTTGAAAACCAATATGTCTCCTTTCTTTTGTTAGCGTCAGCCAATAAGATAAAGGTCATATGACAATTTTGACTAATCAGCAGGCTGTTTTGCAGTGAACAAGGAGTAGATACGGCGCAGGGGAGCGCAATTAGGGCGCCTCTCGGAATAATAGCATGAGTGATGTATTGCTAGGTAGCAATTGGGGCGCAAATAAAGCAAAATATCTTCTTTAGGCAACACCTGAGTTTTGGTTGAAATCATATTATTAAAAGTATCAAGGTCCATATGCCAGTAGCAATAATTTCTTTCTGAACATGAATGCGCTCTATCTGAGCCCTGTGGACACAACCATTTTGCCAAAGAACAGAGTGAGCCTTGCATGTGCCTTCTGAACTTTTTTTCATCAGCATCATTATAGCTAGGACTACATACATGACTTATTAAATCTCTAACTAAAGTTTTACCCAAATATTGGACCTCAAATTCATAATTTGACATTTGGACCTGAATACTTTTAATAATATTTCAGCCAAAACTCAGGTTTTGCTTAAAGAAGATGTTTGCTTCATTTGCGCCCCAATTCCTCGCAATACACCACTCGTGCTATTATTCCTAGAGACGCCATTATTGCATCCCAACTGCACCCTATCTGTGCCTTATTGACTGCAAAATTGCATGCTATCTGATTAGTCAAAAATGTCACATGACAATTGCGTTAGGGCGCAAATTTGAAGCCCGCATTTAGGGCGCAGCAGACTTGTTAGGATGAAGGAATAGGGCGGAATGAGAGTGCTGCCGCTGAAGGAGGCGCATAGGGGGCCAATGAAAGGGGAAAATGCGGGCGCTCTAAATGACGCGTGCACCCAAAATAAGACGCGCACCCTGTAAGGATATGGACGTTCAAGGGATTTTATTCTGTTGATTGAACAGCAATATTGTGTCATACAACTATCTCATAAATATTTCCGATTCCTTTATTGTGTCTACATATGATAGTTTTTGAATAATACATTTTTCTCTTCTCTTTTGCTCTTCGAAATAGAAAAGAAGAGCTCCTGTGATACCAAATTGGATGGACAGAAAAAGATAGTGAAACATGGAAACAGGTCCAAACAAGAGAAAAAGGCTCCTAATAAATGACTCTGTAAGTTATCTTATCACTATGGATCAGGATGGTGTCCAAGCGAATCCGCTGAAAGGTACAGACGATCTGGAAAATACTTCCAGACATTTAGAGAGGGAACTGATGACACAATATTTGAATGTCAAATCCCGTCGAACTTTTTATAACCGGGCATCATTTTAACTTATTTTACCTTGCTTTAGGAAATATAGATATCTGATTTCGTAACGTGTTGGTGTCCAATTTTAACTGAAAAGAGAAAAGCTGTATAAGGATTTTGCAGTCGCATAATGTGCTCTCCATATTTCAAGGCGATAATGCCACAAATGCATGAACTCGGACAAACTTCGATATCGATACACTCATATACTTGCATTGTAACAGATGACCATGGGTGATCATGTTGGCACCCTGTTACATTTTATGATTCAGTACAGATTTAGAACTTATGACATTTGAATTTTCTCGTGAAATGGGATTATTGTTTAAATAGACAGTTTCCATGGAATCCTATATTCCCATATTAGAGTATTACAACAGATAATGCAAACTATGAAAACTACCCAAAAGAAACATGGTAACCTTATAGCTTTGCTTAGAATTTGAATGTTAAGGATGTCCGCTGGTGGTAAATCAAAGTAATTAACTTTTTAAATAATGTGTGTTGTTGTATTCATAATTGTGTAATATGAGGAAAAACAAAGAAAAAAATATAGGTTGGTGTGCATTTTTTAGCTGTAGGCAACGTCAAGTGGACTGCCCCATGCTCAATTTGATAACCCAGAAATCATAGGGAATAGCCCTAGTTTTCAAGCATATTCATGAAAAAATCATATAAATAGTATTTAACTTTTTCTTATATTCTAACTGTTTGCAGATAATCACATTGTCTATCAAAATTTATCAAATTGGATGGATGTTGGTGTGCAAAATTCTCGGCTAAAAGGCTTTTAAAGGAAATCCCTATATCTTAACCTAGGAAAGAGAGATAATCCAATAGGAAAAACAGGGAAATTGGCTGCCAAAGCCAAAAACCACCAGCGGACATCTTTAAGTATTTATACAACCCCTTGTCGAATTATAGCAAAAATGATACTCGTTTTACTGTTTATTATAAACCGTCGGGGAATGTAAACTACATCACACCACTATTATAAGTGGAACAATCCATCTCTTGTGGTACACAGGCAGATGTGTGCGTGGGTTAACCTGAGTCTTAAACTATTTATATTCTCATCAACCTTACGATGAGATCACGAAAGATCAGGGCTTCTGTTGCTTGTATTAACACAGGGATTATACTCATGAAAAACATATTTTGATCATAAGTGAAGAAAGTGTGGAAGTTTCCGCTTAAATTTCTCCCTCATAACCAGTAAACGCGCGTTTTTTTGTCAACTTCTGAATTTGATATTTGAAGTTTCGTTGTTCAACAGCGCAGCTTGGTTTTTCAACATATGTTTCAGTACTAAACGTCAAACGCTTTCAATCGATGACTTTATTCTTTGGTTATTGGATTATTTCCGAGAACGAAAGAGATGCACACGTCAGAGAATAGGGTCTTTGATATATGTTGGCCTTTGTGGGAAGTTGATGCTGGGTCGACATCGGGCCTTACAGACTAGTCTTTTGTGTCAAATGCCGTCATTTACATCTGACGACGATACAGCTCACCAATCTCCAATGTACGAGTTGTCACAGCGAAACAGCTCACCAATTACCAGTATACGAGTTGTCAGAGAATTTCCATCATAGCTCTCTAGATTTGTATCTAATACCGCTTATGCCGGTGCTAGGGGCCGTGTGGTCATATCATCCAAGTTACCACATGAACAGGTA
Organism: Hanleya hanleyi; assembly: GCA_036873755.1. Classification (NCBI taxonomy): domain Eukaryota; kingdom Metazoa; phylum Mollusca; class Polyplacophora; order Lepidopleurida; family Hanleyidae; genus Hanleya; species Hanleya hanleyi. Next base: position 7,514 of record JAVTVY010049520.1, read on the forward strand.
CAATAAAAGCGTACCTGAGATACAACACATATCACGAATCCTTAGATTCTTGGTATGTTCTTTAGAATAGGTTAACCAGAAGACTATTCTGTTAAGTCATGTGACGCAGTCAGTATGCCGGCACCTCTTCCCACTTCCCTTATATGTGTTGTAATTCCAAACCGAACTCCCATTTCCTCGCCGAGAGAAGTTCTAGCATGCTCTAACCCATTACCCGTAGGTAGATTGCGTTCCCCCACACACCTTTCTCACCCCAATGCAGTTACAAGGCTGCACGTTACCCACGAAGTTCATAATGCTCCACTCATACTACTGTAGCGGATGAAGAATTTAGGCGCTATCGGGATTCGATTCGGGTCTCCTTACGTACCACACCAGCGCTATACCGACTGCGCTAAATGGAAATTCCCGTTTAAGCTAATACAAGCACTGGTACATACCACAAAGTGACTCACGTTACACTTCTCCCCGCCTATTTGCTCTCCCCTTCCGATATCAACCCAGGTTCTCTTTCCCAGAGCCCCACACTCCATAAATCAGTGATCACGGCACCAATTTAGAGGATGGAGATTTTAGGCACTATCGGGATTCGAACTAGGTTCGCCTTACTTACCACACCAGCGTTCTAACGCCTGAGCTAAAGGGAATTCCCGTTAGCTGCAAGCAAGTAGGTCACAAACCACTAAATATTCGCCTTACTTAATATGCAGTAATTGGTCGAGCACATCTTGAGAAGACTATATTCCCTAATACTCGCCGCCACAAATGACCCACCACACCAGGTAGCCTGGCCTTTCCGCTCAAACATATGGAAAATTCAGCATACATTCCCCGCCATTTTTTCGAGATGAGACCGCCAGAAATAGGGTCATCCAGCCCGACACAATTACGCCAAATTTCGGAGGTGCCAATCAAACTGGCCCAGAATTTTGTTTTCGTTTAAAATTTAAAAAGGTGGTTTTGATATATTTTAGAGTCAAATATTTAGAAACATTTTAAAATACGTCACAGACCATTTCTGGCCCAGTCAGGTATAATGACCAATCAATGTTCGCCGGAAGTCAAGTCCTGATACTAATCTTGGACCCCAAAACGTCAATGGAGGTTTGTGACCTACAAATAAATAAATCTATTCAGATTCCAATAAACTTTGTGTGGCCGAACCAATAACAAAAAATCATATACATGTACATATGCAAATATAAAGGTCTTGCTTCGAATAATAGCAAAGTTATCGTTTTACACATGAAAGTGACATTTCCCTTAATATATGGACCCTTGAGTAGTCAAACACTTATTCAAATATTTCACCCCAAAGGATTATTTAATAATTTATTTTCTGAATTAAAGCAATATTTTACCGCTAAGTTCTATCATATCTCCAGTTGGAACCCGATGAATGCCCGTTCATGCAATTATTTGACAACCCGGATCAGTGTTACTTTGCAATGATTAAAGTTTGTGAATATATTGACCTAATTTAATGTGTGAGCTTACTGACCAGAACGATCGCTGATGTGGGGGGTGGAGTCAATAAACGGAATGCGCAAATAAACGTTTCCACAGCACAGAATATATCGACGGATGGCTTGAAAATAACTGTACTGACACAAATCAATTCCTTTACAGTAGTCAGACAATATTAAAATTGGGCTGCAAACACAGAAATACCAGCTCGGGCGCCCGCAATAGACTAAAATGTATACATTTAGGCTTGATAACATTCTATCCGACCTGAACCTGCAAAAAATTGGCTGAAAATAGGCATTTATATCTGATTCTGTGCAACTCTGGAGGAAAAAGGCACTTAAACATGTGACAACGAAGAAAGGCCGATTTCTGTTTTTCTCCTACATGTCACAAACCACTAAGTATTCGTCTTATTTACTATGTAGTAAATTGGTCGAGCACACCTTGAGAAAACTATATTCCCTAATATTCGCCGTCACAAATGACCCATCACACCAGGTAGCCTGGCCTTTCCGCTCAAACATAAGGAAAATTCAGCATACATTCCCCACCATTTGTTCGAGATGAGACCGCCAGAAATAGGGTTATCCAGCCCGACACCATTACGCCAAATTTTGGAGGTGCCAATCAAACTGGCCCAGAATGTTTTTTCCGATTAAAATTTAAAAAGGTGGTTTTTATATATTTTAGAGTCAAATATTATAGAAACATTTTAAAATACGTCACAGACCATTTCTGGCCCAGTCCGGTATAATAGCCGATCAATGTTCGCCGGAAGTCAAGTCCTGATAATAATCTTGGACATAACAACATCAATGGAGATTTTTGACCAGTACAAGAACTGGTAAAAGTTTATCCCGTTACACTACAATCCAGTAGCACGGGCAAACAGAGGGACACACATATGCATGGCTCCTTTTATAGCATAGAAGTGGTTAGTGAGTGTATTAATTGGTGCATCTATTAATGTGAGTGAAATACAAGCGTCTAGTCCGTCATTTAATATCCAGTCCACGTCCATTAAAAAATTCCCGCGTCCATAATCCAAAGATCTAATTCGTAAAATAGCATAGTACCAATTTAGAAGAAAAAAAATCACAGTATACATACAACTAGGCTAATTTCATGCAAGAGAGATGCGGGCAACAGTTTTCAATGATGCCAGCAAGACATCATGATGTTCCAAAAATATCAAGTCCGTATCGCTGATCAGCATTCTTAATGCATATGATTTTATTTGGATGTATGAATGAATGAATCTTTATTTAAACTCTATAATTTCATAAGTCATGGCTTCTTTACATGAAAGTCGAGTATTTTTAAGTCATGGCTTGTTTACATGAAAGTCGAGTATTATAGCAATAAACAAAGATAATTAAAACAACAATACATATTAAGAGAAGAATAACATTGCAAATAGAGTTTAAACTAAGCGGATACCTGTACTAAAATAATTCAACATAAGAACTGCTAAAAAGAAACTGTAGATTTGTTAAGAATTTTCAGTTTGAATTAAAATAATCCAGTATATTAATTACTAAACAAAATAATAATAATACTAACAATAATAATAATAATGCAAATAGAGATCAAATCAAGTGGATACTAAAATAATTCGGTATAAGAATTACTAAAAACTGATAGGTCAAACTAAAAAATTAAGTAGATTTGTTAAGGTAGACTAAAATATTTCAGTATAACAATTGGCAAACAAAAAGTCAGGTTGAACATAAAAAGTTAAGTAGATTTGTTAAAACTTTCAATGAAGAACTTAAAACAGGCTTTCTTAAAACTATTAAGACTTGGTGACTGTCTGATGGTGTCCGGGAGCGAGTTAAAAGTAGTGGCACCGTGAACGCTAAGGAGATTTGTGACGGGAGATGTATGATGTATCTCAGGCCGGCTTTGATTGTGACTGTTCATATGAACAATATAAGGATATTGCAATGCAAGTGGAATTAGACAAGTTACGAAACGTAGCACCATATTACAATGTATTGCACGCTACGCTCGTATTTTACTATCAGCATGCAATATGTATCGCCAAATTTTAGAACTTCGAGTGGAGGCGTTTGATGATATAGCCCTGTTTTATACGTTTCTGCAATAAAGTTTTTTGACGTTGATTAAAATCGTCACATTTACCACAAGATCTAGCAAATGCTACTCGGTGAGATATGTATACGCCATATGCAGGTCCCTCTGATATATTACGGTCCAGATAGGGGTAGTTTACAATGTCGAAATTGTAATCATCTCTTTTGCCGTAAAGTCGACGAGAGAGAAGGCCCGCTTCATTTTTATAGACGATATAGGTATAAATAAGATGTGCCGTTAGGGCCATCTGTAGTTTCCTTCAAATTCAGGGAAGGTGGATATATATCCTTCACTGCCTCATTTACATAGAGATTAACAACAGCAAGAAGATGGTATATACAGAGTTTGTTGAATGAGAAGAATAGATGGTTAAGAGGAATAGAGGAAAGACTGCGGAACCTGGTGTGGCTAGATGATATAGATAAAGATGTAAGGATATATAACCGGGAACAGATATTCATTACCAGTGAATATGCGGCATTGGTACGAGGGATTTGTAGACTGGGGTGGAGCAACGGGTTGCACGGCATATTCTGTATGAACAGTACCCATTGTTATAGGATGGAGTGCCTAATCAAACCAAACCAATCCAAAAGAGAAAGTCGCGTACAGTGACACTGCCGATTATGTGAGGTGTGTGTATTGCTAGTCGGCTTTCGATATTAGCACTTGTATTTGCAGAAAGGAACAAAACCCAAATATGTTGATGAGATTTCTCTAGTAACGCTTATAAACTACGTCACTTTCAAGATAATTGATAGTGTAGTTATATTAACTAATTTTAACAAATCCTTAACAACTCTAGGTAAGCAGAGCTCGACGGCTAGAACACTGCACCCTCTTCGTAAAGCTTCACCAGCAACATTTAACACCAACATCTGACGAATATAAGCAGTTTAAAGTTATATGTCGACCCTATTTGGACCAAGCAAGTCTCAACAGATGCGAGAATGTGATGGATGTTTTATCAGTATTGGAATCCAGAGCTGTCATAGATGTTGGAAACTACAGCACTTTAGTTGATCTATTCGAACGTCTGAGCCTTTACAGTGCTATCAGTATGGTGGAAACATTCAAGCAAACAATAGCGGATATTGCAAACTCGAAAACATATAACAACGGAAATGAGGCAGACGGAAATTCGAATTTGACAGATACAGCAAATTCCGGAACGGATGCAACAGCGGTCAGTGACTCACCGGTCACAGGTATGTTACATCTTAACTTTCATGACTATTTTGTGTGCGTCAAGACAAAAAACACACTTGGCACAGTGTTTGGAATACATTCAATAAATTTGGTCTTATGGCTTAAAGTGACTCGCGCGGGGCAAACATCGTGTTGGAGGCCATTTTCGAACAGTTGTCATCGACTCCTTAGAAATAACGTGCCGACGGCTGCAGATTTGAACGAAAACTGATGCGTTTTATCTATTCATCAAAAGATGGACATTTGTTCGAATTATCAACATATGTCATCGAACGAATTTTTTTTGTACTCTCAAACTACAATTTATTGAGCTGGATTGCTCGATTATTGGATTAATTTTTACACGTACGCGACATTTTCTCTCCTGAAAGTACACTTTTCGTCACCGGCATTTTCGAGCAAAACTTTTGTTTTCTTATTTTATCGCCAAATTGAGGATCCTATTGAGAAGACGAGCATATTGATAAAATCTAAAACGAAAACTTCATATTGATAAACACCACGGGTGTTCACGATAAAAAAAATAAGATATATGTAGTTAACGGAGATTCATAACGGAGATTCATGTATTTGCTTTTGTGAATTGTACTTAAATTTGTTAGGCTCTGTGTTAATGTATTAGAGTTTTCAATGATTGGCCCCATCATGAAAATAGGTAAGCGGTGAGTTATACTGGTAGTTGACTGAATTCAAAGGGCCTTTTTGGACGACGATGTCTAATGTATATACTTTTGCACGGGGACTGGTTTTAGACTACCAGAATTGATTGGAAGTCAGTGTGTTCCGCATGTAGTTATTTTACGGTTGTGTGGTCCTGCTGATGAGAACCATTAGCCCACTTGATTAACGGGCGGGGTTTTGCTCGGAACGTATTGAAACTGCCTGGAGATACATCGGAAGTCACACTTTTTTGGAGGGCAGAAACCTTTAATATTGGTAGGCTTTCATCGTGGGAACATACAACTCATTCATCCCGGGATTTATTTTCAGTGATTAATTTGTCCCTCAAGGTATTCCCTTTATCGAACCTGGGGGAAGTAGCTAGGGTTGTTTATCTTCTTTATACACCTTACGTAAATAATGAAGCGTTATTCTTCGGTTTCGTGATTATGTATTCCAGATAAATCGTCTCTACAACTGTGAAAACTATTGATATGAATTGCCATTTTGTATGTTGTAGAGCATGGGACTGCAGCCTTGAAGTTCGTGTTAGATGCACTAGATGACGAAGGCCCCGTGAACTTATTGAACAACCCAGAATTGACGGAAATGATACAAGGGGATATGAATAGACAGAATGGATGCTGTAGCAGCAGTCTGGAGGATGGGTCATGTATTATGAACATGGAAATTTGTTCTCTGGAGGGTTTTCTATACCTGTGGCTCCAGTACCTTGATATGACATTTGTGAATCGTATATCGTCGATCATTCATCAATTCAGACCAGGTGTTAACGTGTTTATGAAGATGGAGATGACAGACCAAGGCTTATGCACAGCGCTCAATCATCTCGGAGGTAGGGATATCAATTGCATACCATCGCACATATGTCAGATGTGGAACCGGAAAGTTCAGAGATGTCACCCATCACGGTTTTCGTTAAAAGTATTAACTGAGGAACCTATTCATAGATATTAAAAAATATATATGCGGTGTATTATTATATATGTTATTGTGGGATGGGGAAAAGCTAAAATAAACGAAATTAAAAGAAGAACGTTTGAGTAATTGTTACCATTCTGTGATTGTTTCCAGGGAAATTTCTGGCAGAAGCAACCATTGAAAAAGACAAAGGTAAGCATATGTGAGAAGTATATTCCGACTTATTTCAATTGTAAATGAGATTTACAAAAGGATAAATAACCAGTGGCTTAGCCACTGCCATTCATGTTGACGGGGCATGGGATGGGGAGGGCATGGGACGGGCGTGAAACTGCATAATACATACTCATCCTACAAAACATTTCGCCGTAACTCCGGAAAGAGACAGAAATGGGGACTTTGACGCGTAGTATATTGTGTCATTTCGAACCTATTTACACAGTTCTAGATAGAATCATGAGTATATTCAAAAGAATCATTACAAAATTGCTCAAATTATCATGTTTCGTATCTTTTTAGAAAACAAAGAAGAATTAGTGCAAAAATCGAAAAACACATACACTGATACATTGAAATTCTATTATGTGTACGGGGATCTTCGAGTTTCATGTTGAATTGTCCACGCCTGTTGGAATAAAGAATATGATTCAAATAATCTGATCAAACTGGTCTCAGAAGCCATTCGTGTGTGATCAGGTTGACGGGAGTAAATCTTAGTTCGAACATAGATAAATGTGTCAAAATAAATCCTTGTATCATATCCATCACTATTTATAGCATTCCATTTTCATAGGAGAGGCCATCTCCCAGACTCTGAAGACAATTAACGAGATGATAACGCGTGGAAATTTCCTGACACTTGTTCGAAAATGTATCGAACAGCTGATTACCCGTGTCGGTAAGTATGCTTTCAACACAATTAACAACTTTTATATGTATAATTGTTTCAAATTCCCGAATATATACCTTTCAGTCCATGATATATCAAAAAAGTTTTATTTTTCAATAATTACGTTCATTGTAGATGGTTGGCTGAGCTCTGTCAAAGACACTCAGCAGGGCATGGTCGAACAGAGAGATACAGTGGGAGTCGCAGGGAATGAGATATTTCAGAATAAGGTATGTAAATGCACAAACTTAATTCTAGTAAATTAATATCTTATTAACGCTCCTCCATTTTTATGTCGCTGTACGATATTAATTACCGTTCGCATTAACGCTAGACTCCGCCAATCATGACATCTCTTCCGCCTCAATGGAAGGGGCCGTTAAAAGCAACGGTTTCTTCGTTGGCTTTAGCCAAATGTACTCAACAATGTCATCGACTATGTTATGAAATCACCACTGTGCAGATAGACTCAGACAGCATGGCGCCAGCTTGTCCCATAACACAGGGTAGATTTGTGAGAAACTCCAACCGCTGGGAAATGAAGTCATTCACCCTCACGTCTCCGACAACAAGCGGCTGAGTCCAAATACACATACAATGATTAAATAGTCCTGAGATGGGGCATTGGACACGAATTTCGACTGATGAAAGTAATATCCTATAGCGACAAGTACAAATGGAGAGCGTTCATAGAATACTAATTTATCAAGATTGGTAAATGACACATCGAACCTCAGTCACCATAGTCATTGGTCATAGTTTATTGACCACAGGATAGTACGCCAAACAAATGCATAATAATAATGTTAAGTAGTCTGTATGATGTCAAGTAGGACACGACTGTCTGACAACAAGGTGAACCTGCGACTTGTCTTTACCTTTTATGATATATATATATATACATTTATAGTACTATTACACCCCGTTAGGGTACGAACGTACAGGAAAAACAAAAAACATACAAAATACAGTGAAACAAAGCACATTTAAACAAAGTAATGAGAATATCATGATAATTTTATCGAGTGAAAGAGAGCCAACAATATGCTTGCACTACACTGTCTTACGGCTGTCTTCAGCACTGATCTGAGGTAGCACTGCCCAGCTTGGATTTTCTTATTTCCATAGCTTCGTAAATAAATTTACCCAAAGTTCGAAGAACGAGTATTCGCTTGGAGTTGAACATGGCATACATATCAGTGCTTATGCGGCCCATGCCCGTCTGAGGTAGAAATCCACCCCGTGGATCGTTATATGGTTGGTTGGTTGGTATACTGGGCAATCAGCGAGAAAGTGTTGTTCGGTTTCCACCAGTCCACATTTGAAATGGCACATTCGTAATTCAGACAAAACACCGGTATATCTGCCACGCTCAATCTCCAGACTGTGAGCACTAATTCTTAAGGCGGTCAGAGCACATCTGTGCTTTCTGTACCTTATGCATGTGAGGTACTTTTCATATCCCAAACAATGCTTGATATCCTTGAACAATTTAAGTCTACTGCTGTCTTTATGCACACTCTGGTGAATGTTACACTCCCACCAGGTCGCAAAGCGTACCTGGAGCTCGGCCTTCAGTAGTGCTATATGCCTCTTTGGCTTTGTTGCCCCCTGGTTTTGCCAAAGTGTTGAGAAACCTGCTTCAATCAAGAGTGACTTGACAAAATTGCACCACACACCGGATTTTCCCTTATGCATCAAAGATACTTGTTCCAAATAGGCTTTGTATACCAAGCTGTTATGTGGGGAGTCTAAAACATGAAACCAATATTTAACCACATACATCACAGCATCTACACATAGTGGGTATCTATCCATCTCACCTAGAACCGCCATATGAACCGATTTAGTATGTACTCCCAAAACATGTTTACAAAAACGCATGTGAATCTTCTCAAATTCCACCATACTGGAATACCATTTATGAATACCCTTAGGTCGAGACTTCTCGAATAGCTCGTCCGGTATAGGCCCGGACTGTATTGGACAACGGCGAACTCAGTGTTCGATGTTGTTTTACTCGGATGAATATAGCTTGTTCATTAAAAATGTAACCATGTGCCCTGATTATTTGGCTGTCCTATACTTCAAAATACGAGGACATGCTGCCCGCTTTTAACAATGAATTTATATATTATGTAGTTACAGAATCATCTTTGTATGGAGCCGTGAAAATGAGTTAATGCCGACAAGAAAAAAACTCTTAAATGGTATCAGTCATATATGATTGTAGGCCGTCCAAACTATGGAGTATTGATACGAGGTCTAATCTTGATTTTCGATATCGTTATTCATTGACAGAGTTGCAGCGCAGTGGAAGATTTCCAAGACAAACCCTGCTCCTTTATACTACATATTATAGTATAGATATTCTACTCGTGGATCAAGTGACAACAGATAACTGCAAATACATTGAGACACAACCAATGTTTATTAAATATTCACAACTGGACTTTGACTGGCATGTAGAACTTTCCCGTGGTCTAGTATCCTTTGGCACAGCCGTGCTGGCTGACTGTCGGATTGAGACTTCCTGTCTTAATTTCCTGACTTCGATAACAACGCCTGACTTCTTATTAAATTTGACTAATTTACAAGATTCGATTAACCTTATATGTGATTTGATATGCAGCAGATGTGAACACGTATGCCCAAGAGATAATATTTTGGTGCGACAGATGTACCTTAGCAACAGTTCTATATGCCAGCAAATCAGCTTTACAATAACATGTAAAAACACACGGTGTCAGGGTTCTTTCTTATACATATCAGATCAAGTACTGTATTGATTCATTGCTGATGTATTCAAGTAAAATAGTTTATAGGCGTATCTGTAGTTGCATATAAATGAATAATTAATATATAACACACGAATAGATACACAAGTTGATATTCGCCTCGTAACATTATCCCCAGATTCGAAGAAGCGTGACCTCACGCTTACATGATGTTTATACGTAAAAGATCACCGATGCTGTTTACAAAAATACCTATTCTATAGCTCTCGAGGGTCGCGAGCAACTCAACCTAAAACGGTCTTAATATTTTTTTTTATTTGAATATTTGACGGAGCGTAGGAAGTTCACCAGCTCACAGTGCGACAACCCCCACAATTGCTGGATTTAGGGAGCAAAATTTCCCTAATCTAATGTGAAACATCAATAATATTTTCATATACTAAAGCCTATAGGCTTTTTTATATATCGATGTCCGGGAATCATAGAAACGACTGGTATTTGTCATGCCTGTGATCATCAGCATACATCTGAACTTAACCACGGTTTTTGGGCAAAACCTAAATAGTCAAGTATTGTCTTTTTATCAAAATAATACCCGAAGCGAATGAACTAGAATTCTGCATGTTACAGTTAGACTCGCTTCAATGCATGGGCTACCCAGCCTCCCTTCTAATAACATTTGACATTGTTCGCAAATAGATTGGCAAGTTTCATGTTCGCACGATTCAAAATAAAAATCGAGTGATGCGTCATTGGAGATGAGCTGATGCTGAAATTTGAATAACGATCCTGATCCTCCACCCAGATCTGTGTACTCCGCACTGGTACATAACAAATAGTACTCAAACGGTCCGTTGAAAAATAACAGCAACGGATGGATGCATGCTTCGACTTGTACATAGAAACGTCAAGCTGATAAGAGAGATCTCTTGGTTGTCTTCAAGGGAATGAAACGTGGGCGTCTCTCCAGTTTTGCTTACATCTTTGTTCAAAGGGGATGAAATATATGATGGTGACCTGGCTTTTATTTTGCTCAATTCTGAGAAAATATGAGGTCATGAATGTGACTCGCCACTCCTAAAAATTATGTCCGATCTTATATCTATGACAAACCCATATTCTGCCAAGGTACGGCCAGAGATGAGGACTAATCCTATGAAACGTACATAATTAATCACGCCCATTATCACTGTTAAAACCATAAATATCTCTCTCTCTCATCCATGATCCCCCACATTGTGCTCTTGCATTTCATCTTCAATCTTACATGTGTGAGAATGTGGTAGGGTCTAGAATCTAGTCGTGCCAATGCTGTTTAGCTAGTCTTATCTAATGGTAAACACTTCCAGTTAATTGCTTCTAATATTACATACAGACGCAAAATAGTCCTAAATCACTTAAGTGTGAATTGCCATTATGACTTGTTTAATGACCCTACATTCTTTTCTCAGCAAACAAGTAACAAACAACATAACATCCTTGAAAGGAGCATGTTCAAAATTGATGACTTTGTGAGAGATTATGAAAATTATTCCTCGTAGAAGTCTTCACAGACTTGAGTTACCAGGGTTTTAGATTAGGCCAAAATTAATCAAAAAGGGGCTTCAATATATTCCTGTACATCTGGAATTACACTGGTCCAAACGTCAAGGTTGTTTAATGGCCTTGGTCCCGATTGGTAGCTAGAAATACAGCGAAAACTCACAGATTTTGTGCTTGCAAGAATGTAACATTTGAGACATCTTTTTCCTACGAAGTTTCAATGATAAACTAAAAGGGGCTTAACTCTTGGTAACTAGCTGACCTTGAAACAAGAGACAAGAGCTCACACGCCCAAAACTGAATCCGACAAATGTCAAATACAAGAAAATATTAATTTTCTTTCAAACAGATTCCTTTCAGGTGGAAACATTTTTCACGAATGAAGAAAAATGTGAAGAACGTGATGAAGTAAATCTTTGTTCTCGAGTTAATAAACAGATATAAAGTTCATAAATGACCCCTTCCCCAGTTAAATTAGTAAATGCATGCTTTCTATTTCACAACTGTTTAACTGAATGTAGCTGTTTCAGACATGTATCAAACAGGGGAGACAACTACATGGGATAAATGCCATATACATGTAGGGGAGACAACTCTGAATAGTCCAACCTCATAGTATAGTCAGAACTGGATTCAGTTTTGGGGGACTGTGACCTTGACCTTTAAGTGAGTGAATAGAATTCAACGTCGCTTTCAACAATATTTCAGCGTTATCGCGGTGAACAAAGTAAGCACCACCCAACCATGTTGCGTTCCTGCTACTTCAAAGAAGAAATCTTTGAAGCCTGGCACCAGACACCCTCCATCCACTCTATAAAACACTGAGGACAGCACACAAGACACTGACCTTTGACCGCAAATGAATAGGGTTCCTCTTTGCCCTACAGGTGATGTATATCCAAAGTTTGGTACCAATCCATACCTTGGAAATGCAGATATCGCACGAACAACAAATGGTAATGGATTAATGGATGGATAGACGGATAGTTGGACAGAACTCATAATCGTATATATATAAGGCCTTGTCTTCGATGAGCATATAAAAATGTGACTCAAACAGTTCCTGATTTTTGGGACAGTGACATCTAGACTATTGGAAAATCGTTTATACGCATATGCACGATTCTCGTGTTTTTGAACATTTCGGAAATTCTTTAATAGCGCGACCTAGTGATGACCAAATGCCACGAAAAACAAGCGGGTGAAATCTAAAGTTCTAGGGAGATGGCACAGAAGAGTTCAATGGGAAAAACTGTAATCGTGATAATGGTTATGGAGGTTTTGATAAGTCAGATAAATGAGATTTTTCATTTAAATGGCAAATTAATTCGCACCGAAAGAGAATTATCATGTCGGCAATCCTATATTTATGCTTGGCAACCTACAAAAACAGTTTTTAAATATTTCTCCAAGCGAATTGGTAAATTTTCATTTCAGGAAAAACTTTTCTTTTGGAGACGCAAAAAAACTTGCATTTATAGTTATACCAGCTACACTAAAATTTTTAAAGCCCATTGACTATCCTTCAAGACCATTGTAATAACATTTCAAATAAATCAGACAAGCCGTTCAGACGAAATCATCAGAGAAGATTTACCTATGCTCTGACTACACCGCCACCTAGTGGTGAGCAGCGGGTATCGAAACACAACCAGACAAATTTCCCGAGCCTAAGGAGATATCACACAAAGTCTGACCCGAAAATATTTAACGGTTTCAGAGATATTCACCTTTTAACATGAACATCCACTTTGTGGAAATGCTCTAATTCTTTATGGAAGAGGGCTGATTAGAGGATTCGGATATGACACTTGATCAAGCTGTTGGTAATTAACTCTTTACCATATCATGGATTAATGACAAAAGAATTTATGGCCAATATAATATTACTCTGAGTAAGCCTACTTGTACATGTATATTACTTGCTAGATAGTGACCCACAAAACTGGGTCAGCAAAAGAACTGGCCTAGAAACCTCCCCCCACTTTGCTGTACATGGAAACCACTGGCTTCAGTGGCTGTGTTACATTTCTGAAGAGGGTCTCAAAGAGGGGGAACACTCAAATTCATTCGCCAAAATTTCCTTTCAAACACAGTGAAAACAAAGAAATCAGGAAAGTGAAGAGGAACATGAAATTGGAAATGCAGTATACAACAATATATACATTAATATTGACCAAACAAGCCATTTCATGTCAAGAAAATTGTGACATACACTGACCAAAAATCTACCAGCATTTTCCTCCTATAGTCCCGGGTTTAGCAGACGACAGTCTCTGGTTTAGCAGACGACATACTTTTACCTAGAAACAGCAAACCCTCAAAAACACTTGAAAAAACATCAAGACACATCTACTATATTCAGCTTACGTAAAAGAACAACAAAAATAATTCAAAAGACAAAAAACAAGGTTATCAAGAAGAAAAAGCTTCAGAACTATTTCTTTCAGCGCAAGAACTTTGTTTTGTGCAAGAGTAAACCGGGCACTTCCTGTTAATTACAAGAGCTACAGCTCTCCTATATATATTTGGATGACCCTACAGAGTCATCAGACCCTAACGGGTCTACAAAAACTCACCACATCCGCGTACAATGAAATAACGAAAATCGCGTTTAATACGTTAATATATACGGTGCGCGGAATTGTTCCTCTTTACGTATCGTCTAATCATCTTCGTTTTAGTTTATCCTCATATCGTCATCTTTTCCAAAGCTAGGTCATTGCGTATCAGTCGTCACTAGCAATGCTTAGACGATTCTCTATCAGCCGTCGCTTAGGGTCTGCAAAAGACAATCAATATTTTATTAAATCTTAATACACACTATTCATATTGCATATATCTTCATCTCATATAAATAATTATCTTATTCAATATTCCCGTGGCTAGATATATACTTATGCCGTCGCGTATATATGTGCTAGACTAACGCACTGTTGATCGTCATCATAGCGTTCCGACAAGAAGGCTGACATTTTGATAGGAGCCGAAAGCATCATGGGATCCAAACAATGTATAGCTTAATATCATTGCGCTATAAGCAGCGCAAATATTCTTTTTGGCTTTATCTTTCCGTAAGATAGAAATAAAGCGTTTCTGTCACAGTATTTGTTCTGATACAAAATATTCTGTACCACAATTATT
>JAVTVY010049521.1:0-22237 GCA_036873755.1 Hanleya hanleyi
CGTCGTTCAAATTTTCCAACATTGGTAAAGCAACGCAGTTCTGGCACAACTTTTTTTCAGGAAATATTGTGTTTTGCTTTTGTTCATAACATCGGCGTGGCTGCTTCTTATCAATATCGGTAAAGGTGCTCAATTATAGACATTCGATGGAAAGCAGCATTTTTGTTTCGAATATCGTCTACCGGCGCAAGTCATGATACATGTATGCTTACAAAACGGTAAACAAATTTGGATTTTGTACCACTTTTCTAGAAAGATATTTCCAATTGCATTAGGTAAATGTCGGGAACGCACCTTGACGAAACTACGCGACCCACTGCCTCCCGCTGGTATTCAATAGACTGGAGTTCTTGGATTTTGTTCCTAACGGATCAGATCAAAATGCATCAATATATGGATGAATAAATTTTCTACAATTTGTTCAAAAGCATCCTGAATGCAAAATTATGTTTTACCTGCACAAATGTCTGACGCTCACCTTAGTGGCATTTTGGCGAGACAAACTTCGGTTTTCAATAAAACAGCATTGTAATTTCATAAATGAAATCAACCGACTGATCGTGTATACTACCATCATTCTACACTCTTCAGTTTCCAGACGTCGCCAGTTTTTCCCACCTCTTCAATATCGCTCCAATTTAGCACAATACGGATGAAAACCAACGTTTCCAACATTTGGACAGAGCATTTGGATTTAGATTTTATAAGCTTTTAATTGAAGAAGTTTCCTGTCATCTTACTGAACTTCGATATGGGCGATAAAGTTTATGAAAGTATAATTTATTAAAGTTATGATGAAGTGAAGATCTTGTCGGGGCGAAGTTACAATAATCCATCATAATGCTCTTAAACACTGCATAAACCAGGGTCAGTTTCATTCAAAGCATTTACATTTGACAAGAGATTATTATAATTCAGACCTTCAGTCTAAAATCATGAAAAAAAATCATAGATGGTAACAGGTCACAAAAGACTTGTATGAGTATATCTTATATTTGTTATTATTTTTCTATCACTATACACTGAGTGTTGAGGCTAACACATACAGCAAGCTGTTTCCAGTCCCATATAGCGATTTCAGACCCCCTATCTGTACTTATGTGAGATGGCTGTTTCAGTCTTTATGGGATGCTGTGAATAATAATAAACTTCGTGAGTTCAAAAAACTGCAGTCTATACTCATCTGAACAGCCAATACGTTTCGATCAAACCATGATCAAGCGATGTAGAATCGGCTTTCATGGCCATACACAATTAACTCACGAACATTTACTAAAAAACGAGCCAGTCCGAAGGTTTATTCCATGTCATGAAGATATCGCGGTGAAACATATTATTATCGAATGCATAAATTTTAAGATTGTAAGAGATGCTTTTTATCGAGCGACTACTTCGGAAGATCTTTTTCTGTTGGTTCATATCGGATCCGCCGACTCTTGTGATGCAACGTCACAACTCGGGAATACCTTATTAATTTGAAGCGTAACTTGGATTTTCGAATCGGACCAAAAAAGGTATCTTGCACAACTAGGCCCCATTTCAGCAAGATCCATGAATTAGTTCCTGAGAATTCACGATAATATTTCAAGGGAAAATTCAAGATGGCCGGCTGGCGGCCATATTGGATTTTCGAATCGAACCAAAAAACGTATATTGCACAAATGGACCCCAAGGGAAACCTGTGTACCGAATTTGAGAAAGATCCATGCAGCAGTTCCTGAGAAATCGCGATAACAAAGTTTCATGGGGAAATCCAAGATGGCCATCTGGTAGCCATATCGCATTTTCGAATCGGACCAGCAAAGGTTTCTTGCACAACTAGACCCCAAGGGGAACCTGTGTGCCATATTTGAGAAAGATCCATGCAGTAGTTCCTAAGATAACAAAGTTTCATGGGGAAATCCAAGATGCTCGCCTGTTGGCCATATTGGATTTTCGAATCGGACCAGAAAAGGTATCTTGCACAACTAGACCACAGGGGGAACCTGTGTACCGAATTTGAGAAAGATCCATGCAGTAGTTCCTGAGAAATCGCAAAAACAAAGTTTCATGGGGAAATCAAAGATGGTCGCCTGGTGGCCATATTGGATTTTCGAATCGGACCAGAAAAGGTATCTTGCACAACTAGACCCCAAGAAGAACCTGTGTACCAAATTTGAGGAAGATCCATGCAGTAGTTCCTGAGAAACCGCGATAACAAAAAATTCATGGGGAAATCCAACATGGCCGCCTGTTGGCCATATTGGATTTACGAATAAGGACCAGAAAAGGTATCTTGCACATCTAGACCCAAAGGCGAACCTGTGTGCCGAATTTGAGAAAGATCCATGCAGTAGTTCCTGAGAAATCGCGATAACAATGTTTGATGAGGAAATCCAAGATGGCAGCCTAGTGGCCATATTGGATTTTTGAATCGGACCAGAAATAATATCTTGCACAACTAGACCCCAAGGGGAACATGTGTACCAAATCTGCGAAAGATCCACTCGGTAGTTCCTGAGATATCACGGTAACAAGAATTGTTTACGGACCAAGGTGTATTCCATGCCATGAAGATGTCACGGTGAAACATATTCTTACCTCGCTTTACTATTACATGAATATAGCATAGACGGCCGAAAGGGACAGAAGCATGCCCCACCAACTGTAAGGATATATTTCGCATCCACTCTGTCTATACTGGGTTACGGTGATCGCATATGTTATGGTTACATTATGACGCGTGTCTATCATGCAACTGTTTTATCCAATGATCATCCGAGCATGAGGGTAGAGCTCCGCCTCTTTTGATCTATTCCGAGAAATGAAGGTCAGCTGCGGTGTATTTCAAGTACAACATATGCGGTATTTGAAATACACCACGGGTGACTTTTGTGGTGAATATATTACAAGAAAATTGCCAACGGAAATTCGAGGAGTCATTGGATAATATTGATCACACGTCTGTAAATGACAGTTTTTTTTATTTATTTCAATATTTATTTCTTCCTTACTTTATTAAATAAGAAAATATTTCCATGTTGATTCACGTCTGCTATTATCTCTCAGGTTTTAATTTACATTGTGCATATTTTCGCCCAGCTAGCTTCCAGAGTGTTTCTTTTTATCATGGTTATTTTCACGTTGTAAACATCTCAGAGGCGATATAGCGCAATCGTAAGGTAGGCAGATGTTATCCATTAAAAATACCCCCGTTCATAAATGAAGACATTATTGACACAACGCTATAGACATATCCAACTGGTTCTTGTACAAAAGAATCGATTCGCCATTTCCAATGATCCTTTATCTTGTACAACAGGTCAGTATTCTTTTATAAAAATATATTTCCGAGTCACTGTGTGTATTAATAGAAATTCTGTGTTTAGCATGGTTCCATTAGACGTGGATTGGCGGATCCAATGTTGCGTTTGCTTTTATTCTTATTAAAAAGTAACGTATTGATACTATTTGAACTTTTTGCCTTCCTGAAGCTCGGCAGCTGTTAATTCCTGCTGTCACAAAAATGAGTAAGGACTAATTTTTTCTTACACGCAATCGATGATTTTAGGAAAAAAATTGTGTTTAGTTTCAGGAATTAATCGACATGGGAGACTGTCTTAACATTTTTCATCGCAGCATCTATTTTTGAATGAATTGTCGTGGGGCTATACTTGACAGCAATAGAGTATGCATAAAGCAGTTAAAGAACAAAAACACGTAATCTTTTCAACAATAAACCGAAACTGCTACTACAACGTTGATTATAGGGGTCACCAAAACATTAACAAAGAAAGACAATTGATTATATGAGTTATCTATCTAGCCTTTTTGCAATTTTCCATGGAGAGTTTGGACGAAACTCTTGGACTCTCAGACAAATGATTTCCACACATGAATAAGACTATCTTATGACTAATGAAATATTCAACTTTAAGTAAAAAGTTATTAAGCATCGCTGAATTTTTTTGAGTTAATGGGCCAAACATTTTGCCCGAGTTGTTGCAATAAATTAAGAATAAAATATCTACCATGGGAAGTTCACCTTCGGTAGAAATGAAGCAATGTTTCAGCGTAGTTTCTCCACAGGATGTGGAAGTTGGAAGGAATGCCGAAGGATGAAACCGATGAATACGGATTATTCCTGTATAAAGTGATATCTACTTCTTTCATCCAGAACAGTTGAAATGGAGTTTCGAATTTTCCTCGGCGTTTAACGCTATCTGCACGCTTAAAACTAAAGTGTTGAAACTTACTTGTAAAGTGTTGAAATAACCCTTTAAGTTTGTCCACGGGGGCAACACTTAAAAAGCAGTCCCTATGGATACACTTAAAGAGTTATTTGAACATTTTACGAGTAAGTTTCAACACTTTAGTTTTAAGCGTGTGGCCTGAGCGATTTGAGGTGTACTGCAACCAGCATGTCGGGGGGCGGAAGGTCCCCCCTATATATTTTCGTAAGGCTAGAGAGCTGAAACTTACCACATTATTGTAAAAAAATTTTAAAACAAATCCAAGATGGCCGCTATGATGACGTCACAGTGGCGTCATTTTCAAAAGGAGCATTTATCAGACGATTTTACTATCAGAATTTTCGAACTTTTGTTTTGTCTTCGCAAAAACTACATGCTAAATTAGTAAATAATAATTTGATTTGAAATAAAATAGCGTTTACCCAAGTTTCCATGCAGAAAAGCAAAAAACAAAGAAATTTGACGAAAACATGACTTTTCTGGTACCCTACAACGCCGCCATTTTAAATTTACCCGCGATCACCTGCTCAATGGGGTTATCCAAATAGGCACAAAAGGACCCCAATATGATAATCTAGAAAGTCACGGAGTTTCAGCTCTCAATTTTTTGTCGTTTCGGAGATAGAAGCAAGAAACTAAAAAGAGGTCGGAAAGTGCCGTCCCCCCAGGCCAGGTGGGTTAATGCAACACTGTTCTGTATTATCACTGAAAATTACAAAAAAACACTTTCACATTAGTTATACAATCCAGCTAAACGATACAACCATATAAACATTCGGTTGTTTTGGAAAGTCCTTGTACATGTAGGAGTACAGACTCTGATGTAGAGTGGTGAGAAAATCAAGATCGATCAACTGTCTCTCTCTGGTATCGAATAATATTACATTGTCACAATTCAAAGGTGTCTCGGTTTTTTACAGATCAATATTTTTTGGACCATCGAAGGAAAATAGATCTATACAGAGCAAATATATATGATTATGGTATAAACTAAATGCAGGTACTTAAATTTGTCGACTTGGTAATTTTCAGATATCGAATGGTTCTCCGCCAAGAGTCAAATGCCGCCTGGGCATCCTGCCGCGAACGAAGTCTCATATAAGTCCGATTATGGCCCTGAGCGATCTGGCTAATATAACTCGACCGTCGATACAGGCGTCAGGTCAATTTCATGATTGCTTTATAGAGACTGATAACCACACATGTCATATGGATACCATGGCGATTCTGGCCCTAACAGTGCTCATTCATATGGCCTCTATATCTCATTATCGTTATTCTAATTCCTTACTTATTCTTAGCGTGTATTTGTCTTATTTCTAAGTATCATTATCATGATAGTACAACTATAGTCATACGAATTGAACTAATCACTTATATTTTTGCATATATTATTCATAACTTCACCGGCGTTGCCAGCTATCATCTCGTTACTGATGAAAACAAGTATTTCCCATATTATTCATTGCAATGGAAATATCACTTAGTTGCAACTGATGCAATTCACTATCGGACCATAAATTATATAATAGTAATCAGCATCAGTTCATTCGATGAACACCAATGCATGTTGCGGAAAAATTGTCAACTAAAATTGTTATGCTTTTCTATTTCCTATCATACTCGAATCACACACTAGCTACATGTAACCTTTCACTTCCGCATATAATACACACAATAGTATAACCCCCCCCCCCCTGTATTTCAATTCTGGTTTGGTGAACGACTTTCTCGGTAACACAGTTTTCGCTTCCGCTAAAGTAGTGGAATCTTTATAATTACTGATGATTATCCCATATTAGCACGGTGTCCTGAAGATCATCCGGATCCACTGTTCCTTCGTTGAAGTAGAATAGTGTTTCTAGGTCAGCCAATTACACGCAATATATAGAGACTAGTTCATGCTTATCGATCTGAAACATGCCACACTAATTGAACGTACACCAAGAGTCACAATGAAATTCCGGATGTCTACCTCTGGACAAAATGCGATCGTACCAGATGATTTGTTGTGCTAGTGACCAATTTCCGCTCGAAGGTAGTTTAGATAAGACCACCCCATGTTTATCAAGAAATATATACTTATTTCAGCAAATGAAGGCTAAACAATAAGTATCACTACACAATGTAGTTAGAATAAATATGCATATCCAGTTTGATCCCCTCTGTGTCTGTTACCTCCGGGAAGAGCCGACTCTAATGGAAGATACATTTAAAATTATCATGGCATCATTGTGAGGCAAATTATTCGAACTATCTTTCTTGGTCTACTCTCGACTTATTCGATTTTGACCGAGAAGAAATCTCTGATTTTCTTTAAAGGAATAGTAAACTCTGCGTAAACTCGTGCTCGACATGACAGAATTATGCCATCAGATTCCAAAAACACGGGTAGAAAAAATTAACAAAATTCTACAGCTGAGTAAACACCGATTTATCGATCACACTTTAACACTTTGTGATCTGCGACATGTTGGAATGACTGTGACGTTTGTGGGCCATACTATTTTTATGTAGATGGCGCTGCGAGAAATATGCCTTTGTCATCCGGGCTCTATCCCATAAGGTAAAGAATTAAACAACAACAACGGCAACATTAGCAGCGTTTCTTCTACTGTTATCGGGTGATGTGGCCTAATATTCTTGCCTCAGAGAGAGATCTTGTGAAATCATATGCAAAATGCCACATGTCAACCTGTATATCAATTCGACATTCATATATCACGATCCTCATAATCGTCTCGGAGCGTAAAGAAAGGTCCACCGATCTGTCAAAAGCCATCGACAGAATAATTTACAATTGGTCTCCATGTTATTAGCTACTCTGGCTTGGGCCCAACTACGTCACAGGAATAATGTCAGGTGATATTTAAAGGATTTTCATTGGCTAACGGCTATCGGGCTTGTTAAAATGGCGACTTCCACGGATTATTGATCTGGGCAATAGTTCTGATGTTCAAAATGATCTCACTCATTCGGAATTACTAGAAAAGCTGATTTGTTTTGTTTTTCGAATACTAATGATATAGTTCTTTCGATATACCTAATTATGCATCATCTTAGGGTTTTCTATTCCTTTAAAAGCTGCTGAGCATGGCAGAGATTTAGTGCTCTTTGAGACAACCCAAACCCACAAATTAACCCGGCATACGAATTTTTTTTTGGGCGAATTCAAATAGATAAAGATAGTGCCACGGCACTGTAGCGCTCATCTGGCTATAACTGGAGAAAGTGGCTGCGAGAAATTTTTACTGAAGAACTGCAATAGATGAGTTTCTAACTTGCGTTGTCTCCCCTAAACAAAATGGCAACATAGTCGATTTCACAGGAGGTCAAGCTGTAAATTCATGATTGTAATTGGAGGTTATGGAATAAAGGCAATTATACCAAAATATAATGTGTGATTGTCAGTAAGCTGTATAAGCAATAACCAGAACCAATTTTTATTATGTGATTGCAGTCGTTCGTCCGTCTGTCCACTTCGTGTCCGGACAGTACATTGGACAGTTTTAACCTACGATTCCAATATTTTGTGGGTATATGCACCAGGGGGAGACATGTCGAGTGCGAAATATGTGCGACTGGGTTGTTACGATGGCAATGAGATGTAACAGGACATTTTTCCAATGAAAGTAATCTCTGGTGAGGTATGGCCTAACCAAGACATACCCCCATCTGTCTGCGAAGATGTAAAAGATAGTGCCACGGCACTGTAGGTCATCTGTCTGTAACTGGAGAAAGTAGCTGTGAGAAATTTTTACTAAAGAACTGCAATAGATGAGTTTCTAACTTGTGTTGTCCCCCCTGAACACTATAAAATGATCCATGCAATTATTTCCTGAGATTTTATGATAAAGTTTCATGGGAAATTCAAAATGCGGCGATATTGGATTTTCGAAATGAACCAAAAAAAGGTATCTTGCACAACTGGATCACAAGGGGAACCTGTGTATCAACATCCATGCAGTAATATCCTAAGAATTCACGATAACAAAATTTCATGGGGAAATCCAAGATGGCCACCTGGTGGCCATATTGAATTATTCAATCAGATCATATATGGTATCCTGCACAGCTAGACCCCAAGGGCAACCTCTGTACCAAATTTGAGAAAGATCCATGCAGTAGTTCCTGAGAAATCACGATAACAATGTTTCATCTGGAAATCCAAGATGGCCGCCAGGTGGCCATATTGGATTTTTCAATCAGACTTACAAATTGTATCTTGCGCAACTAGACCCCAAGGGGAACCTCTAGATCTGTACCAAATTTGAGAACGATCCATGCAGTAGTTCCTGAGAAATCGCAATAATGTTTCATCTGGAAATCCAAGATGGCCGCCTGGTGGTCATATTGGATTTTTCAATCAGACCGCAAATTGTATCTTGCGCAACTAGACCCCAAGGGGAACCTGCGTATCAAATTTGAGAAAGATCCATGCGGTTCTTCCTGATAAATCACGATAACGAAGTTTCATAGGGAAATCCAAGATGGCCGCCTGGTGGCCATATTGGATGTTCGAATCAGAGCAGAAAAGGTATCTTGCACAACTAGACCCCCCAAGAGGAACCTGTGTACCAAATTTGAGAAAGATCCATGCAGTACATGTAGTTAACGAAAAATAATGATGACAAGATTTCACTGGCAAATTCAAGATGGCCGCCTTGTGGCCATATTGGATTTTTCAATCAGACCACAAATTGTATCTTGCACAACTAGACCCCAAGGGGAACCTCTGTACCAAATTTGAGAAAGACCCATACAGTACTTCCTGAGAAATCGAGATAACAATGTTTCATCTCGAAATCCAAGATGGCCGCCTGGTGGCCATATTGGATTTCTGAATCAGACCACAAAAGTATCTTGCACAACTAGACACTAAGGGGAACCTGTGTATCAAATTTGAGAAAGATCCATGCAGTACTTCCTCATCAATCACGATAACGAAGTTTCATAGGGAAATCCAAGATGGCTGCCTGGTGGCCATATTGGATGTTCGAATCAGAGCTGAAAAGGTATCTTGCACAACTAGACCCCAAGGGGAACCTGTATACCAAATTTGAGGAAGATCCACAAAGTAGTTCCTGAGAAATTGCAATAACAATGTTTCATGGGGAAATCCAAGATGGCCGCCTGGTGGCCATATTGGATTTGTGAATCAGACCACAAGAGGTATCTTGCACAACTAGACCCCAAGGGGAACCTGTGTACCAAATTTGAGAAAGATCTATGCAGTAGTTCCTGAGAAATCGCGATAACAATGTTTCAATGGCAAATTCAAGATGGCCGCCATGGCGGCCATATTTAAAATCGTATCGACACGGCATGAACAAATTCTGGTGTACTCATTGGGGGAAACATGCATGCCAAGTTTCAGCTTAATCGGCCAAGCGGTTTCAGAGAAGAAGATGTTTACGCACAACGGACGACGCACGACGCACGATGGACGACGGACGACGGACAGTCAGGCCATGACATAAGCCCATCGGGCCTTCGGCCCAGATGAGCTAAAAAGTTGAATTTGCCTATGCTCGCGAACGTAGCATCGAACTTCCACTCACGTAGACCAATTGCGTAATATCCGGTTCTGCAGATAATACGAGATCCCGTAAATTTTGCTCTTCAATTCCCGTAGAGAACGACGCCTGCAGAGAATACAGACTCAGCTTCCGTCGCGACTCTTACAAGATAGTTAGTTACGATAAGCTCATATGAACCCATGTTGATGAAGTACTATGCGAGCCGGTGTGCTCCATTACCATCAGAGAGCTTCTCAAAGGATAGATTTCTAAGACTCCGGCCTCTAGCAGTAGAGAGATTGCAGCAACATATTCGTGTAGAGAATTCGTGTTTTAAATATTACTTCCATACCTGGTTTGGAAATATTTCGAAGCATATTTCGCAAAATCCATTAGTTAGTGCAGATGCTAACATTAATAGCAGAACAGTAGAGAAACCAGTAAACAATGATATTTTATGGAACTACATGTACTTGATTCTCAATGTCATACCGACGTCTCCTGTATCACGTCTTTTCCTGTCATTAGTCAGTTCTAAATAAATTGATAAGAAAAGTTGTTATATTTGAATTTAGCAATTTATGCATAATGATACTCGGATGTTTGATGTATCACCTGATGCCGACATTCCATTTATCGAAAGAAGCGAAAAATTACACCAATATAAATCCCACAATTGCGCATATTTAAGAACCAGATACGGAAGGCAATAAGATTCTGTGAGAATGTCAATATCTGATGTCATCAGACTGTAAGTTTGAAAGCGATTTTAACAGCCAATCAAAGAAACGAGAAGTGAGTTGGTTTTCATCGCTAGTGCGATAACTTTAATTATAACATCTATGATGCAGATTTTCACCTTAGCATTGCGATCAAAAGATTGATATACAAGTATTCAGGAAAAATTAGGCTGATTGATTGTCAATATAACGATATAGTCAAGGGAATGCCCAGACCGACATTCCGAATCTTTTCCTAACAGGTATGTTACCATGATCAGAGTAACTCTCAGTCTGTTCGGATAAGAGATGATTATAAAGGCCCTCGACAACGACCATATAGGGTATATGTGATAAGACGTCAATATAGATGGGCATATATCACACTCTGTTGATAGGCAACCATCCGGAATTAACACGTCCTTCCTCTTGATAGAACTCAATATTTGTGTTCAGATGCGGGAGTAATTTCATCATCCTTGCAGACGATGGGGCTCGTGAAGGGTAGAGGTTCAGTG
Organism: Hanleya hanleyi; assembly: GCA_036873755.1. Taxonomy (NCBI): domain Eukaryota; kingdom Metazoa; phylum Mollusca; class Polyplacophora; order Lepidopleurida; family Hanleyidae; genus Hanleya; species Hanleya hanleyi. The sequence continues at coordinate 10,989 of JAVTVY010049521.1, forward strand.
TTTTCTACAGAGAGTAAATGGTTGGTCCACACCAGTAGCATGAACAATGGAAAATATTTATAAAGGGATGCCTGTATTTCTATGGTAATTTTACAACGCAAACGTATCTACATGTGTAGACCTCCTTTTCGAGTAACAAGGAATATTCGTAATGGGGTGGCTCATTCGATGTACGGTGATCTACTTGTCTCGTGACACCATGGGTACCTTGATATATTTAATCGTAGTCAACATGAGCATTGTATGGAAGCCGGATGCGGCCAATCTCGTCTTTTCGTTTTCTCGTCTTTTGGTTTTTCTCGTCTTTTGGTTTTCTCGTCTTTTCGTTTTCTCGTCTTTTCGTTTTCTCGTCTTTTGGTTTTCTCGTCTTTTCGTTTTCTCGTTTTTTCGTCTTTTCGTTTTCTCGCCTTTTGGTGACGCGAGAAAACGAAGAAACGCGGCGAAAAGACGAGATTTATGCCCCTCATTTTCTGGTCATTTCGCCTCGCATTCTCGTCTTTTCGCCTTGCAATCTGGTGTTTTCGTGTCGCGTTATCAAAACTCGAGAAAACGAAAAGACGAGAAAAAGGCAAAATCTCGCGTAATTTGACACAATCTCGTCTTTTCGTTTTCTCGCGCCGCGCGTTATCAAAGGCGAAACAACGAAAAGACGAAATTGGCCGCATCCGGCTTCCATAGCATTGCCTACAAACACCGGATCATTTGTGGGCTGAAAACGTAGAGAAATGATAAAAAAGATATATTGCTATTTTTAAATACAGACTAGAAAAGTATTGAAGGCCTAGAAGGTTTCTGTTGTTATTAAGGATAGGGGGAACAGTCACTCTATTCACGAACAGAGGGATTTTCCGTGGCATAGAAAATTATACGATCGAAAATCATCACATAATTTGACAGATTTCCTTTCAACTCGGAGAAATCTCGTTACACATTCCGGACAAGCATTTCGATTATTTCTTTGATCAGAACGTTTAATCTCCAAAATTGTAACATTGTAACATTATTCCTGTGACGTAGTTGGGCCCAAGCCAGAGTAGCTAATAACATGGAGACCAATTGTAAATTATTCTGTCGATGGCTTTTGACAGATCGGTGGACCTTTCTTTACGCTCCGAGACGATTATGAGGATCGTGATATATGAATGTCGAATTGATATACAGGTTGACATGTGGCATTTTGCATATGATTTCACAAGCTCTCTTTCTGAGGCAAGAATATTAGGCCACATCACCCGATAGCAGTAGAAGAAACGCTGCTAATGTTGCCGTTGTTGTTGTTTAATGCTTTACCTTATGGGATAGAGCCCGGATGACAAAGGCATATTTCTCGCAGCGCCATCTACATAAAAATAATATGGCCCACAAACGTCACAGTCATTCCAACATGTCGCAGATCACAAAGTGTTAAAGTGTGATCGATAAATCGGTGTTTACTCAGCTGTAGAATTTTGTTAATTTTTTCTACCCGTGTTTTTGGAATCTGATGGCATAATTCTGTCATGTCGAGCACGAGTTTACGCAGAGTTTACTATTCCTACAAGGTTTACTTACCAATACGTCTCCAGAGAGTGATGGACTACCACTATGATATCACATCAATAATTTTGACTCCTGGTAATAGTCGGATTCCGCTCTGCAGCTATTGATTTTATTCACTTAATTGATTCAAATGTCAACCACACTAATGATTTGGTTATTTCCTTTAGTTTGCCGACAGGAGGCGATCTTGTTCAAGGAAGCAATCATATCTAGGGTGTATTGGCGATTTTTTATTACTTCGAGCTGAAATCAGTGTTTTCCTGCGACACATTGCTCATAAGGTTTTTATGCGGAAGGCAGCCAAAACATTAAGCCATATTTTAGTACCAATATAACGTTCATTATCTCAAATTGTATTGTACTTGGTTCCGCAACTATCTCACTAAAACTAGATCTTGAAAAACGCTTCCAATGTCGCTGATTTAAGATCTCGGAAGGAGATCAGGTAACGGACATTTTGCAGGTAACGGACATTTTGCAGGTAACGGTAGCTAGACATGTTGCTTGTTTTATTTCATCTTTCTTTGATTGTGCGACCGTCACATATAATTCTGACGAACTAATATGACCTGACTGTTAATTCCTTCATAAGTTTGTTCATTTTGTCGTGTTAGAAATGATAAGAAACCAGTGTAAATTATAATTATGCAGTGGTCCACACATATAAAACGACTTAACGCATGAAATTACGATAATTCTATTGAAATGATTGCCGGCGCTCTCAGTCACTATGGCATAGTTTCTGTGGGTGTTGTTGTTATCGCGCAAAGAAACAAAATCTCAGGCAAGCGACATCTACGGGGTAAATATGGGTTATCAATTCATATATTGGCTATTTATGTGAGTGAGTAATTGACATTCTATTTCTATGGTTAGGTAACCATACACTTGTAACTATACGGGAAACTATTCCTGTTTTCCCTTAATGACTGAGTGGAGTTTGGTACCAGCAGCTAAAAGGTATCGGACTGCATGAAGCTTGGTGCTAGTATCTACAAAGTGTCGTTAACACTCAGCTGGAATTCTTTACAGACAACGTCTGTTACTGTGTGTTGGGCCTGACGCCTGTTGTTCTATATAACATGACCATAGAATGATTATTACTAACTTGATGAGATATGTAACTGGTGAGGCGCCCTTTGCACGTCTTGAAAATTAAAAATTGTTATGCAGAAACAAGTTCATTACTTTAATACCCAGTTTTGTTTGTTCGCATTGATTTGCCTGAGTTTTCAAATGCCCTGTCGAAAAACACTCGTTTTTTCAGTTGAACTGTTAAGTGTAAATGAAGATGCAGCAACACTTCCACAAAGGTTCGTGTTTTCGAGAACTTTTTTTTCTCGCCCTACTTGTCAGTCCCCAGTGTACTTCCATGTGGAAGTTAAAATATTCTGGGCAGTAAACCGATCCAGTTTTTTATCCGCAACTAAAATGTGTGTTCCTGCCTTTCCTCGTTAAAGAGATAATCGGTGTTCACAGTTTATGTCCGGAAGATATTACACAATATATTTTCAAGTGCAGGAAGTCTGCTGACTGGCACGTTACTACTCTTGAGAGATTCATTTGAAATCAATAATGCAGGATAATCCTTACAATAATCTTAGACAGCAAAGAGGAAATTTAAAGAAAACCTTTACACCTCAATAATTCAAGAATACCAGGCAAAATTTCACGGCAGATTTTAACAAAATCTTGTTATAGCATAGCCAACCTAGCTTCGAAAAACAAGACGTCTGGAGAAAATCGATAGATATAGTTTTTCACAGGTTGCCACGAGTTTTACGAAATGTTTGGAATTCTAAGTTTCATTCAATTAAGTTGCTCTAGTACAAAAATGTTCCACCTGAGAACCCCAACAATTTTTGAACACTCTTGGTGTAAATAATAACAGCAATGTTCAAAATCTTTCCCTTCTAAGAAAGGTGTTTCAGTTTGGAACACCAGAATGTGTTCCATTGTAACAGTTTTAGAATAAAGTTCTTACTTATTCAAGAAGCGAAAAAAAGTAGTGTTGAAAAATAGATTATTTTGTTCTGTCGTATTCTAAATGTGTGCACTGGTTTTCAGATTGTAATGGCACATAAAACACCCGAACACCTCTTCTAAATATAGGCATTGAAAAACAAATTCGTATATATAGAGAACAGTAGTGTTAAAATAGGGAATATAAACGTAAACGTTGAACACTAAAAGGACGTACCAGGGGTCCGAAAATTTGTGTGTTATTGTTAGTAAACGTTCAGTACATGTTCAGCTATGCAGTTCCCTAAAAAGAATTTAGACCCTTATTTGTTGATTTGGTACTGCATTTCGTGTCTCTGCATTATTGATATATTTCATGTGTATTCTCTTCAATTGTCGTCCTTTTGCTCCCGGTGAAATAATCTATGATTGCTGTGCCATTGAACACGAACAATAAACATGTGCATAAAATGCCGTATTTCCAAAAGTATCCCTGTTTTTTTTTACAGATATTTCACTAGCTTATGATAATAGGGGTGTTTCATTGCGATCTAATGCAACTGGGATTCGAAGGTTTCGAACGATGGGGTTCGTTAAAGGAATAGTAAACTCTGCGTAAACTCGTGCTCGACATGACAGAATTATGCCACCAGATTCCAAAAACACGGGTAGAAAAAATTAACAAAATTTTACAGCTGAGTAAACACCGATTTATCGATCACACTTTAACACTTTGTGATCTGCGACATGTTGGAATGACTCATTCGGAACTCCCGAGCGGAAATCTACGAAGGGGACTGATTCTACGCTCGGGGGACGACAACATGAATTTCCTATGAATCTCCAGATGTGACGCGCCGGAACGGTTTAATACGCATGGCTCCGAAGCCCAATCACTCTCGCAGAAGCCTTAATCCCCGACCAGCAAATATTTCCCTGCGAGTCTCTGATTTACGTCAGATATTCTAAAAACTGTTTATTCTTTTCATTCGAAGCACGTTTCAATAGAAAACCATCAGTTTAAATGGTACACACGCCATGTATTGGCAGGATATAATTCCCGTGACGTCACTGACAGTTCCCTGACAGACCGAAACACACGTGACCACGCTCTAGTCCAATATGGCGTCAATGGCCTTCGAGGGACATCTCAAACCGGAGATCCCCGAGAAGTTGCGAATGGGAATGACTGTGACGTTTGTGAACCATACTATTTTTATGTAGATGGCGCTGCGAGAAATATGCCTTTGTCATCCGGGCTCTATCCCATAAGGTAAAGCATTAAACAACAACAACGGCAACATTAGCAGCGTTTCTTCAACTGCTATCGGGTGATGTGGCCTAATGTTCTTGCCTCAGAAAGAGAGCTTGTGAAATCATATGCAAAATGCCACATGTCAACCTGTACATCAATTCGACATTCATATATCACGATCCTCATAATCGTCTCGGAGCGTAAAGAAAGGTCCACCGATCTGTCAAAAGCCATCGACAGAATAATTTACAATTGGTCTCCATGTTATTAGCTACTCTGGCTTGGGCCCAACTACGTCACAGGAATAATGTCAGGTGATATTTAAAGGATTTTCATTGGCTAACGGCTCTCGGGCTTGTTAAAATGGCGACTCCCACGGATTATTGATCTGGGCAATAGTTGTCATGTTCAAAATGATCTCATTCATTCGGAATTACTAGAAAAGCTGATTTGTTTTGTTTTTCGAATACTAATGATATAGTTCTTTCGATATACGTATGCATCATCTTAGGGTTTTCTATTCCTTTAAAATTTGTGAATGTTAAATTGTATACTTTTTGTATCATCCCGAATCATATTGTCTTTGAATACATATATATTTGCTTGCCGGTAAAGTTTTTCTACAAAAAGACATTGTGGCGCATCAACTATGATCACAGCAAATACACGTGTGCAGTAATGGCATCAAATACGGATGGTCAGTGATATCGAATCGTCATTAATTTAGGTGTTTTATGTAATACATACTGCCTCGGTCACAATGGTTGGAGCATCGTTCAAATTTTCTACATTTGATATAACAACACAGTTCTAGCAAATTAGAGAGGTTTATGGTGAATCTCCAAATGATTTTTGTTTTTGTTGAGATTTAATTTTGTTGAGATTTAATCTGTTGCACTAGTTTCAAACATCGCAACATTTCAGATGACATTTCAGATGTCCTATCATAATTTACAATTCTTGAAATGTCAGTCAGAATGAAAAGCGATTTATTTTAGAGGAATAGTTAAGATGGTGATCATGATTGTCTTCGATTTAAAAACTCTTTCTGATTTGATTATCAGTCCAGTAAATACAAAACTCATTTGCGTTACCAAATTGAGTAACGCAATGCCTGCGTGGACTGTTGCGTTACTGAAAACAATAATAATTACAAGCGTCTGGTCCGTCAATCATAATTCAGCTGTCGTCCGTTAAAGTTTATCCGCGTCCATAATCCGAATTACAAGCGTCTGGTCCGTCATTTATAATTCAGCCGTCGTCCATTAGAGAATATCCGCGTCCATAATCCCAAGACCTATTCCATATAACAATAACAGTATTAGTACCAAATTCAAAAAGACAATCATAGTATACATAAACATAGGCTTGTTTCCTGCAAGAGAGAAGCGGTCAACAGTTTTCAATGATGCCGGCAAGACATCATGATGTTCCAAAAATATCAAATCCGTATCGCTGATCAGTATTCATAATCCATAATATTCGTTGTAAAGTAGTCATCTAAAGAATGATGTATCTCAGTCACGCTTTGATTGTGGCTGTTCATATGAGTACCATGAGGATCTTGAAGTACATGGGTTCATACGGCCCCTAGTCCCGGGTTAAGCGGAATTAGACACAAGTTACGAAACGTAACGCCATAGATCTTGCACGCTACGCTCGTATTTTGCTATCAGTATGCGATATGTATCGCCAAATTTGAGAAACTTTGAGTGGAGGCGCTTGGTGGTGTAGCCCTGTTTTATAAGTTTCTGCAACAATGTTTTGTGACGTTGATTAAAATCGTCACAGGATCTAGCAAATGCTATTCCATATTCCATATAACATTATTAGCACCAAATTAAAAAAGACAATAATAGTACACAAAACATAGGCTAGTTTCCTGCAAGAGAGAAGCTAGTTTCCTGCAAGAGAGAAGCGGTCAACAGTTTTCAATGATGCCGGCAACACTTTACGATGTTCCAAAAATATCAAATCTGTATCGCTGATCACTATTCTGAATCCATAATAATCGGTGTAAGGTCGTCATCTAGGGAATAATGGATCTGCCACGCTTTGATTGTGACTGTTCATATGAGCACCATTTGGATCTTGAAGTACTTGGGTTCATACGGCCCCTAACCCCGGGTTAAGCGGAATCAGACACAAGTTACGAAACGTAACACCATAGATCTTGCACGCTATGCTCGTATTTTGCTGTCAGCATGCGATATGTATCGCCAAATTTGAGAAACTTTGAATGGAGGCGCTTGGTGGTGTAGCCTTGTTTTATAAGTTTCTGGAACAATGTGTTGTGACCTTGATTAAACTCGTCACATTTAACACAGGATCTAGCAAATGCAAATATTCCATTAAACTTTACTCCGATGTTTCGCGAAACTCGGCTAATTAACCTTATTAAAACCCTTTCAGGTACGTGTAACTATTTTGTATGTGAGGTTCAACATGTTTAAAATCGTGCGATAACCTTATTCATGTTTCGCGATCTTTCCTTAGAGATCGAGATGATGGACCAAAACACTTCACGATAAAAGTCAATATTACTCATGTATTCAAATGTAGTTATTTGTTACTGATTTTGATAGCTCTTAAAACCAATCTTAGATCTGTGTTACTATTTTTAGTAGGAGATGAGCTTTGTTATTGAAACTGATTTCTTTGGGGAAATATTGCGTTTTTTTATTGTTTACAGCCCCGGCCTGGCTGCTTCTCAATAATGGTAAAGGTGCTCTATTTCGTACTGGACTGATTATAGACATTCAACGGAAAACTGCATTTTGCCTCGAATTTTCGTCAACTGACGTAAGGCGACATGATATTCTTACAACACGGTTTTGTAGTAATAAAATTGGGGTATTGTTCCACTTTTCTAGAAAATGTTTCCAATTGTATTAGATAAATGGATGGAACACGCCTTGACGAAACTACACGATCCACCGCCTCTCGCTAGTGTTCAATAGATTGTGACTCTGGAGTTCATAATGGATCTGAGCGAAATGCTTCAATATACTACGTCGATTCATCGGGGTTTAAAATTTCTACAATTTGTTTAAACTTTATGATGTAAGTCAATACAAATATCAGGGTATTTTAATTGCCACGGCGGGGGAATGTGGGAGTAATATCTTGTTGAATAAACAAGTAATCAGCATTAAGTAAATTACATATATAATTTAATCGTATACTAAACGGTTCTGGATTGTTTGTATTCTCAATGTAATATACAGATAACTTATTCCATTATATATGGAAAACATAGTACGTAATCCGTGTACGTACATCCAAGAAATTTCAAAGGAAATGGCGAAGAAATATTACCTCTGAGAAGTGATTACTCCTGATAAGTGCACGGGACTTCTCCCGGCTATCTTGATCGCGACGATTTGAAAATCTCTCTCTCAACCTCAATCTGATCGATACGATCTTCCTTTTTAATATCCATTACCGTATAGGTTTGTGTATAGGCGTAATAAAATGGCACTCAGAAATAAGAAACGCCGTTTATATCAAAATATTCACAGATTTCTTTTCATCGCGACGGTTTATTCCGTTGAGTGATTCGTCACGTTTAGGATTGCGCATGATTACATCCTCGCATGCCTATAGGCCAGCGGCGAAGACCCGATTTTTGAAAATTTAATTCACCCCCAGCCTTACATACAACCATATCATTTACCGTTTAAAAGCTAATCTAACGCAACCTGAATGCAAAATCAGTATTCACATGCACAAATGCTTGACGTTCACCTTAGTGGCAGTTTTGGGAGACAAAGTCCGATTTTCAGTGGAGCAGCATTGTAATTGTTCATAAATGAAGTCAACCATCTCGGTCGTGTATGCTACTGCCATTCTTCGCTCAATACGGGTGGCAATTAATGTATCCGACATTTCAATAAAGCATTTGAATTTAGATGTATTCATCATTTATTTGACAGTTTTGTAAGCTTTTAATTAAAGAAGTTTCTAGTCATCTTATTGAATTTCGGCATGGTTGTCATCAGAATGCCCTTAATTTCTGCAAAGCGGGGATTATAGACCAGGGCTAGTTTTCTTCAAAGCTTTCACATTTAACAAGAGATTATTTTAATTCAGACTGTCAGTCTAAAATAAATAAAAATGTATTCCATAGATGATAATAATCCACAAAGGAAGAGTATTTCTTACATCGTTCCCTAGAATAAATACTCAAATGGTCTACTCGCAAGCTAAACAAAAATGTTTAACCAAGCGTATCACTCGGTAAACATTAAACTTTAACTCCTGCAAAGACATCAAACTGAGGAAGATACCTCAACATAAATTAAATCCTCAACTTGCCTACCTGCAGGCTAAGCAAACAAGGAGTAACCAAGCAAGATTAAACCGTGTACCCCCGCTCGAACAGGCTCCTAGTCACTTACATGCATTTCGGAATCTTTATGTTTTTTGTTCAGTTATTATGCATGCGGATCAATTGAGCTGCTTGTTGATAAGGCAATCACAGCAAAATATTGTACAACTCTTCTTGTAAAACGAAATATTCGTAGACAACCAGACATGTTTAGGAACCCGCTTTCCTGTGGTAAGTGATAACATACAATGGTGAAGAAGCGGCATTACCCACAGGTCGAGGATATTCTGACGGTACTGCCTTCAAATACATAACCAAGCGAGGAATTCTGATCCTTATGATGTTTCCGTATCTCAGCCATAAGCTTCTACTGGCGATAGTCATTTGTGAGACAGACGTAAGAAAGGATCATGTTGACAATTAAGAAACCCCAATATAGCTTCCATTTTCATACAAGGATAAAGAGTTAAATCTTACTAAATATACCACACGCATACTCGAGAGCGAATTATGTCCAGTTTAAATCAAAACAATATCCCAAACCAAATAGAAGATAGGCCTTTGCCGTTTTTCAACCCAGAGAAACTGACTGTATGATCGCCTCGAAATGTTATTATTATCCATACCATTTTATTTCATCATATAGTACTCTACATATTTCAGCAAACTTTCAGAGAGTGTGACCTTCTATGGGAACCACTCACAAGATAGCAACCCCGTTTCTGGCACATGACTCCCTTCTCAGAATTATATACCTTTACACCGTGTTAAACAATTGAAGATACAGAAGACATTATCTTGTTCAGGAATTATTTCATCTTCAAAGTGCGAGTCACATTTGGCATTTTTAGGGATATATTTTATTTATAAAATTTGGTTATATAACATTGGGATGACGACCAGCCATCGAAATCTTTCCTAAACATTGATAATACAAAAAAAATCCAGAACCGTTTAGTATACGGTCAAATTACATATGTAATTTACTTAATACTGATGCCTTGTTTATTCAACAAGATATTGCCCTCGCATTCCCCGCCGTGGCAATTAAAATACCCTGATATTTGTATTGGCTTACATCGTAAAGTTTGAACAAATTGTATAATTTTTTTCCTTTCGAAAATGTCCTAACAACACTCATCACAAGTTCTAATCAACTGCACTGTGGAGGTCTTGTGGTAGAGCGCTCGCCTTACCTGCGACAGGTCCCAGGTTCGAGTCATATCAAAAACTTAAACAATGGAGCTTGTATCTTTCTCGCTTGGTGCTCAGCAGGAAAAGGATAGATCAAGGACGGGGTGATCCGGTGTAGAAATATGACTGTAAAATGTCGAATGCTACGTTAAAATTTCATTCACTCACTCTAATCAATTGCGGGGGTGTTTGACCATTGCGACAATAGCTTAGTGCAACAGGAGGAGGAAGGGAATTTGGCTTAATGTCACACTCAAGTTTGTTTCACACATGTGGTGACAGTCAGTTTGGTTGGTGGAGGAAGCCGGATTACCCGGAGAGAACCACCGCCCTTCGGCAAGTAATTGACAGACTTTCACACATGGACCAGCTGGGTTCGAACCCGTGCCCGTTCAGCGGTGTGAGGCTAGCGGTCACCAGCGAAGCGCCTTAGACCACTCGGCCACCAAGGGCCCCGCTTAGTGCAACATACACGTATATGTCTATTTGCACAACATTGTCATCATGGTATCGAATGGCGCAATGAAATGTCAGTGATTCGATGCTGCTTTTGTTTTCAAACACCAAGGGTCAAAACATATGTTTGTTTGTAATGACCATTTACAATAAATAGGGATAAAATAAAAAATATAAAATCACGGAAAAATTAGAAATCAACAGAATCACTTTTCGTATTTGGGTCTTCCACAGAAGAATAACTTCTGAAACATGTTTGTAAGAGTATTAATATAAATTGCTATGTTTGTTTAATGCAAATTATATTCCGTCTAGTATTGAATTAGAGTCCATGTAGACAAAATTACCTTATATACAGAGAAGTCAATGTCACATCTTCATTGAAAAGATATTTCTTTAAACATATGGTCATTTTGTTTATTGGAGCGATATGCAAGAGTTGGGGAAAATTGTCTACGTTTGGCGACTAAAAAGCAACGAAATGGGTTCCCTGGAGAGCTTGCCGTGCACTCA
>JAVTVY010049522.1:0-23916 GCA_036873755.1 Hanleya hanleyi
GATCTCCGGATCCTGGTAACAAATCTAGTCTCTCAAGGACAAGAAAAGTACCTTACACAAAGGTAAATTGCTTGGTGCCATCTTAGCATCTTTGGTTGCATCCGTGCTACGACCCGTGCCGGGTGGATTTTCGATTTATGATGGAGCATACAAAAAATATATCCTTGGTCAAATCACGCCAGTCTACTCACGTCTCCTACAAAGCCTCCAATCTCCGTGCACAATCCATCCTACTGGGGGAACGCTGAGCACACTTTTGCTTATCGCTTCAATCGATAAGAAGATTAACCCGATTTTACAACGGCATGAATTCAGCGACATTCAGAAAGTGCAACAGTACAAGTGATACCCATGGCACGTTAACGGGAAAATACAGGACACCTTCGATTTTGCACCTTTCCTCTTGCATATCGCTCCAATTTACCATCCACAACAGTAGTCTCGTTACTTGGTGCACAACCCTCCATCGCACAGGGAATCGCAGATGGAAGTCCCGAAGAACATCCAGAGGAGGGCAGGATTTTTGCTGGAGCGGATGAAAGGCAATCCGGACATGGGTTGAAACGACAAGGTTGAACCCATGGTCCAGAACAAGTGGTTCCCTGCACCCACAAGGTGGATTTGGTAAATGCGTTAACACAGGTCACTGGTCCCTCCCTCCTCCCTCAAGGATGACAGCAGTCTAGCCAATGGTGGAAAGGTATGAACGTCTCACAATAAATGGTGGGAAATCCTCAGTGTTGAATCTGGGTATAACAGAAGCAGACGCCCGTGAACCCACCGAACATCACACTGATCTAGATCACCTGCCAAATCACTGCGGTAGTCACGACGCTGACAACAAGCCCCCAAACTCTGGGACGACTATTAAGGTTGCTGTATCGGGTCTCAGTTGCGTACGTGTACGTATCACAATTTTGCTAAATTACGGGGCAGTGCTTTTTAGCCCATCATCACCAGATGGTGGGCTGTTCAAATCACTTTTCGTCCGTGGTCCGTCAGTTCGTCCATCGTCCGTCCGTAAACAATTCTTGTTATCGCGATTTCTCAGGAACTACTTCATGGATCTTTCTCAAATTTGGTTCACAGGTTCCGCTTGGGGCCTAGTTGTGCAAGATACCTTTTTCGGTCCGAATCGAAAATCCAATATGGCCACCAGGCGGCCATCTTGGATTTCCCCATGAAACCTTGTTATCGCGAATTCTCAGGAACTACTGGATGGATCTTTTTCAAATTTGGTATACAGGCTCCCCTTGAGGTCTAGTTGTGCAAGATACCTTTTCTGGTCCCATTCGAAATCCAATATGGCCACCAGGCAGCCATCTTGGATTTCCCCATGAAACATTGTTATCGTCATTTCTCAGGAAGTACTGCATCGATCTTTCTCAAATTTGGTACACAGGGTCTAGTTGTGCAAGATACCCTTTCTGATCCGATTCGAAAATCCAATATGGCCACCAGGCAGCCATCTTGGATTTCCCCATGAAACTTTGTTATCGTCATTTCTCAGGAAGTACTGCATGGATCTTTCTCAAATTTGGTACACAAGTTCCCCTTAGGGTCTAGTTGTGCAAGATACCTTTTTCGATCCGAATCGAAAATCCAATATGGCCAACAGACGGCCATCTTGGATTTCCTCATGAAACCTTCTTATCGCGATTTCTCAGGAACCACTACATAGATCTTTCTCAAATTTGGTACACAGGTTCCCCTTGGGGTCTAGTTGTGCAAGATACCTTTTCCGGTCCGATTCGATATCCAATATGGCCACCGGGCGACCATCTTGGATTTCCCCCATGAAAATTTATCGTGATTTCTCAGGAACTGCTGCATGGATCTTTCTCCAATTTGGTACACAGGTTTCCCTTGGGGTCTAGTTGTGCAAGGTACCTTTTCTTGTCCGATTCGAAAATCCAATATGGCCACCAGGCAGCCATCTTGGATTCCCTATGAAACTTTATCGTCATTTCTCAGGAAGTACTGCATGGATCTTTCTCAAATTTGGTACACAGGTTCTCCCTGTGTCCCAGTTGTGCAAGATACCTTTTTTGGTCCGATTCGAAAATCCAGTATGGCTGCCAGGTGGCCATCCTGAATTTCCTCTTGAAATATTGTTATCGTGAATTCTCAGGAAATATTTCATGGATCTTTCTGAAATTTGGTACACAGGTTCCACTGGGGCCTAGTTGTGCAAGATACCTTTTTTGGTCCGATTCGAAAATCCAAGTTACGCTTCAAATTAATACGGTATTCCCGAGTTGTGACGTTACATCACAAGAGTCGGCGGATCAAACGGTGGGGCATATTCTATATATTGACTAAAGAGATTATCCATACCTTTACCTTCCATATCAAGAAGTTCAAATAATTCGGAATTAAAATGTATTTCTTCAAATTTGAAATCAGTTTTCTTTAGTCCATGCAGTTGCAAGTGAACTGCCCCGCCCTTTCGTCTGCCGGCGGATCGGCTACATGAAGGGACGTCACTCTTGTGACACAACGTCACAACTTGACAACTGTAGACTCGATCCAAGGGAGATAATCAGGATTCAGACACTTTCGAAGTTTCAACATTACTGCGCGGACCGTATCTTTTCAGTATTAAGTATTGTACCATCTTAATATTTTCGAGCATGGTATCTTAAAAGAGATATCTCAAACTAGCCCAGTAAACAGAACAGAATTAGCATTCGTTCCTAATTATAAAATCTTAGGTATGTTTCATAGCTCATGCCAAAGTGTCAAAGAGATTTGTCTTCGCTTCCAGTACCCAATGATGACGCGCGAAAAAAAATATATAAAAAAATACTACAAAACGAAGACGAAGGATCCTCCATACATGTACATTCACTTTCAGACTAACTTTACTCATTTCTCTTGTACTATAACAACCGACATAAGAACAGTTTCTAGAAATCTTGAAACTCCTGGAACTTAGAAAGATTATATCTTGGTGTTTTCCAGTGTCCCTTTTTCGATCTTTTTCGCTCAGATTCGAAATTCTGTAAACAAAATTACGATGCAGTTCTTTGTTCTTAGTAACAGTGGACAAAAAGATCCTCTTGTCATTAGCTTACAATTATCGGACAATGGTGGGCGCCAAGATCCTTCCGGATCTCTCGTTTGATCGATACAAACTATACATTTTCTGAAAGACCTTAATTCAAAGAGTTTAGATAAATAACTTTCTCGAATTTATTACAAGAATCGATTTATTTAACGATAAATTATGTCATTTAGAGAAGTATAGTCCTCAAAATTACGCGCTAATAACTCTCAGTTTTCATCCATCAAACTTGATGGAAGTTCCTTTTTTGGAATAAGGAACTTTACCACTTGAATAAAAATAGGTTGCTTCAGTTTTTTTAGCTAGAGCCTAGAATTTAAAAAAAAACAGGGGCATGACGAGGAAAAGAGCAGTCGTCACTTTTCGCACTGCCACATTGCTAATAGCCGAGTCAAGCTGATCCCGAACAATACCTTAGACTATTAGCATTTCTTGCATTGTACAACGTGAGTAGTATACAAAGGCTATATTGACTCCTCTTGACCTACTTTCGAGGCCGGTCACGTGGAGGTCAAGGTCATTTGAATGATAGGAATGCATGTACTGACCTGTTTGGAAGTGGGCTGCGCAGGTCTGTGTGCGCAGGTGTATGACGTCATTTACGGTAGGCGTGACTGGCGTGACCTGGATAAGGTTGACCTAGTTCTGGGTCATCGGTGGTTTACATTCTGATTAACAGGAATGTATGTACTGACCTTGAACACCTGGGTACTCATGACCTATCGGTGGGAAGTTTTTCATCCGGGTCCTTGTCTACATCCGGGTTTCCTCAGTGTTTTTTTCCCAATGTATATCATCCGGGCTTACATCCGTGTCCTCTTTTATCTGGTTTTCCCAGTGTGGAGATTTTACAGTCGGGGACTGGTTTACGGCTTTTCCCCGGCCCACCCGCACGCCTGCGCGGGTTATCTGGCCGCACGCCTGCGAGGGTTCAAGGAGCATGTATTCCTCCGCGGTGATGCGGTCTGGCAGTGATGTGGTCAAAAAAGCTTCCGCGGTTTAGACATCCCGAGACTTCAATTACGCCTATGACGTCACTATGACGTCACATCCGCATCAAAGGGTCGCAGGTGACATCCAGGTCAAAGGTCCCCCTTCCGGCAATGTCCAGCCCTCTCCGGGACAATAGATAGCCTTTATCCACCTTTCCGAAGCACCCATGGAATGCGCAGGGTCCCCGACAAATATCGCATGTCAAGTGAGTATAGTATACCCTTATTCAGTATGCTAAAAAATATATAAAGGTGATTTAACCCCATATTGACCTTTGACAATGCGCATGCGCGAAAAACGGGCGTGACCTCGGTATGAATGTCCGACCTAGTTTTGGTATCGGTGTTACATCTTTTTTTACATCCGGGACTTTTGATTGAATGATAGGCATGTACTGACCTGTATTTGTCCATCCAGTCCATCATCCGGGTGCGGAGTTTGTCTGTTTATCCTTACATCTGGGTTTTCTCAGTGGTTACGTCATGCGAGACTTTGATTGAATGTATGTATTGACTTGTATCTGGGGTTTTCCATCTTTACATCCGGGTCCTTGTGAACTTGTTTTTTTACAGCCGGGGACTTGTCCATCCTGGTCCTTCGGTGCTTTTCCATGTGTTACAGCCGGGCACTTTAAATCCGGACATCCTTCAACCGGGTTGTTACAGCCGGGTACTGTGGAACATCCGGGTACTGGGTTGTGGGTGTATAAAAAAGCCTGTTGACGGCATTGCTTCATTCATTGACCTGCCTACCTCACTGGGATTTTCTACCTGAAGCTGACCTATCTGAGCCTACCTGAGCCTGCCTGCCTGACCAGCACCTATCTGAGCCTGCCTGCCTGTGATGAGTGAGTGAGTGAGTGAGGCGTGCCCGACGCCCGTCTTAACGCATGGACGCACTAACGATGGTGAGTGAGTGAGTGAGGCGTGCCCAACGCCCGTGAGGCGTGCCCAACGCCCGTCTTAACGCATGGACGTACTAACGATGGTGACTGAGTGAGTGAGGCATGCCCAATACCCGTCAGGCGTGTCCAACGCCCGTCTCAACGCCCGTCGTTACGCCTAAACGCCCGTCTCAACGCCTTAACGCCCTATCTTTACGCCTTAACGTCCGTCTCAACGCGTTATTACGCAGATTTCAGCCAATCAAACTTTTCCTTACTCTTCACCTGCAGTTGATGTAAAATTTGGGCTTCTGATTGTTGAAGTTTCTTGGGACATATATTATCTCTTTCCCACCAATACGAGGAGAAAACAACTATGTACTCGTGTGTGAACATTGTGCTTAGTTAGCCGTCTCTCTATCAGACGATATGGAGGCTCTGAAGAGCCGTTCTTTTCTGTCACTGTAAGACACAACTGTCATTGCCACAGCGTCAGGGGCAATAGGGCAAAGACCATTGTGAGGCCAACGAGCCGTCGCTGGTTCCGACGTGAGCGCTCGTAGTCTACAGCCCGGGCATCAAAGATGGCTGTCATACTCCAGTAGTGGTGGGTGATAGCACACCTCTCTATCGAGTCCACTATGTCGAGGACCGCTTCTGTGAACTTTCAGGATCTGGCGTCGCCCCTCGTTGTCGTCGCCATCTGAAAACATGGACCGAGCCACTGCTCTGTAACCCGTGACTGAAAGTAACGCCCGTCAACGCTAAGCTTAACGCTTAAACGCCCTGTGAACTGGCCCAGAAGCTCTGATTTTCATGGAATTGCCACCAATACATCAAAATGCAGTGACGCCCATCAACGCCCGTCGTTACGCCTTAACGCCCGTCTCAACGCCTTAACGCCCTATTTTTACGCCTTAACGCCCGTCTCAGTGACTTAATGTGCGATAAAGGGATTTGGAGGACGCTTGATCTGGTCAAACAGGGCTATACCACCAAACACTGGTCAAACAGGGCTATGCCACCAAACACTGGTCAAACAGGGTTATACCACCAAACACTGATCAAATAGGGCTATACCACCAAACACTGGTCTAACAGGGCTATACCACCAAACAATGGTCAAACAGGGATATACCACCAAACACTGGTCTAACAGGGCTATACCGCCAAACACTGGTCAAACAGGGCTATACCATCAAACACTGGTCTAACAGGGCTATACCACCAAACAATGGTCGAACAGGGCTATACCACCAAACACTGGTCAAACAGGGCTATACCACCAAACACTGGTCAAACAGGGCTATACCACCAAACACTGGTCAAACAGGGATTACAACACATATAAGGGAAGTGGGAAGAGGTGCCGACATACTGACTGCGTCACATGACTTCACAGAATAGTCCTCTGGTTAACCTATTCTAAAGCACATACCAAGAATCTAACGATTAGTGATATGTGTTGTATCTCAGGTACGCTTTTTATTGTACCTGTTCATGTGGCAACTTGGATGATATGACCACACGGCCCCTAGCACCGGCATAAGCGGTATTAGATACAAATCTAGAGAGCTATGATGGAAATGCTCTGACAACTCGTATACTGGTAATTGGTGAGCTGTTTCGCTGTGACAACTCGTACATTGGAGATTGGTGAGCTGTATCGTCGTCAGATGTAAATGACGGCATTTAGCACAAAAGACTAGTCTGTAAGGCCCGATGTCGACCCAGCATCAACTTCCCACAAGTGCCAACATATATCAAAGACCAAAAGGTCTGTACAGGGGGCGGGCCTCGGGGACGAAACGTCCACCAAACACTGGTCAAACAGGACTATACCACCAAACACTGGTCAAACAGGGCTATACCGCCAAACACTGGTCAAACAGGGATATACCACCAAACACTGGTCAAACAGGACTATACCACCAAACACTGGTCAAACAGGGCTATACCACCAAACACTGGTCAAACAGGGCTATACCACCAAACACTGGTCAAACAGGGATATACCACCAAACACTGGTCAAACAGGGATATACCACCAAACACTGGTCAAACAGGGCTATGCCACCTATGATGACCCATATCGGTCAAGTGACCGGAACTAACCTTTGATCCCTGCGCAGGCCGTGAAAAAGGCCATTGAAACTTCTTGTGCGCAGGGTCAAAGGTCAGTTCCGGTCAATATGGGTCATCATAGGTGGTATAGCCCTGTTTGACCAGTGTTTGGTGGTATAGCCCTGCTTGGCCATTGTTTTGTATTATAGCCCTGTTTGACCAGTTTTTGGTGGTATAGTCCTGTTTGACCAGGGTTTGCTGGTATAGCCCTGTTTGACCAGTGTTTGCTGGTATAGCCCTGTTTGACCAGTGTTTGGTGGTATAGCCCTGTTTAACCAGATCAATCGTCCTCCAAATCCCTTTATCACACGTTAAGGCGATGAGACGGGCGTTAAGGCGTAAAGATAGGACGTTAAGGCGTTGAGACGGGCGTTAAGGCGTAAAGATAGGGCGTTAAGGCGTTGAGACGGACGTTAAAGCGTAACGACGGGCGTTGACGGGCGTCACATATTTCGATGTATTGGTGGCAATTCCACGAAAATCAGAGCTTCTGAGCTAGTTCACCGGGGCGTTGAAGCGTTAGGCTAAGCGTTGACGGGCGTTGAGACGGGCGTTGAGACGGGCTTTAAGGCGTAAAGATAGGGCGTTAAGGCGTTGAGACGGGCGTTAAGGCGTAACGACGGGGCGTTGACGGGCGTCACTGCATTTCGATGTATTGGTGGCAATTCCATGAAAATCAGAGCTTCTGAGCTAGTTCACCAGGGCGTTGAAGCGTTAAGCTAAGCGTTGACGGGCGTTACTTTCATTCACGGGTTACAGAGCAGTGGTTCGGTCCATGTTTGGACATGGCGACGACAACGAGGGGCGACGCCAGATCCTGAAAGAGTTCACAGAAGCAGTCCTCGACAGAGTCGACTCGATGGAGAGGTGTGCTATCACCCACCACTACTGGACTATGACAGCCATCCTTGATGCCCGGGCTATAGACTACGAGCGCTCACGCCGGAACCAGCGACGGCTCGTTGGCCTCACAATGGTCTTTGCCCTATTGACCCTGACGCTGTGGCAATGACAGTTCCGTCTTACAGTGACAGAAAAGAACGGCTCTTCAGAGCCTCCTTATCTTCCGAAATTACAAGCGTCTAGTCCGTCATTCATAATCCAGCCGTCGTCCATTAGAGAATATCCGCGTCCATAATCCAAAGGCCTATTCCATATTCCGTATTAGCACCAAATTCAAAAGACAATCATAGTATACATAAACATAGGCTTGTTTCCTGCAAGAGAGAAGCGGTCAACAGTTTTCAATGATGCCGGCAAGACATCATGATGTTCAAAAATATCAAATCCGTATCGCTGATCAGTATTCTTAATCCATAATATTCGTTGTAAAGTCGTCATCTAAAGAATGATGTATCTCAGTCACGCTTTGATTATGAGTACCATGAGGATCTTGAAGTACATGGGTTCATACGGCCCCTAGCCCCGGGTTAGCGGAATTAGACACAAGTTACGAAACGTAGCGCCATAGATCTTGCACGCTACGTTCGTATTTTGCTATCAGCATGCGATATGTATCGCCAAATTTGAAAACTTTGAGTGGAGGCGCTTGGTGGAATAGCCCTGTTTTATAAGTTTCTGCAACAATGTTTTGTGACGTTGATTAAAATCATCACATTTAACACAGGATCTAGCAAATGCTACTAGGCGTGATATGTATACGCCATATGCAGGTCCCACTGGAATATTACTGTCCAGAAAGGGATGGTTTACGATGTCGAAATTGTAATCATCTCTTTTGTCATAAAGTCGACGAGAGAGAATGCCCGCTTCATTTCTATAGAGATAGAGATCTAAATATGATGTGCCTGTATGGCTATCTGTAGTTTCCTTCAAATCCAGTGAGAGTGGATATATATCCTTCACTGCGTCATTTATATAGCGATTATCCACAGCGAGAAGATCGTCTATATAGCGTTTGGTGAATGAGAAGGAACGGGCTTTGAATGGATCGGTTTTTGAAAGCGCCTGCATATAGTCATATTCATAAGAGAACAGATACAGGTCAGCCAACAGGGGTGCACAATTAGTACCCATTGGAATACCTATATACTGCTGAAAGAGAGACGGCTAACTAAGCACAATGTTCACACACGAGTACATAGTTGTTTTTCTCCTTGTATTGATCGGAAAGAGATACTATATGTCCCAAGAAACTTCAAACAATCAGAAGTCCAAATTTTAGATCAACTTCAGGTGAAGAGTAAGGAAAAGTTTGATTGGCTGAAATCTGCGTAATAGCGCGTTGAGACGGGCGTTAAGGCGTAAAGATAGGGCGTTACGGCGTTGAGACGGGCGTTAAGGCGTAACGACGGGCGTTGAGACGGACGTTGGACACGCCTCACGGGCAGTGGGCATGCCTCACTCACCATCGTTAGTGCGTCCATGCGTTAAGACGGGCGTTGGGCACGCCTCACTCACACACTCACTCACTCACTCGCTCACTCACTCGCTCACTCATCACAGGCAGGCTCAGATAGGTGCTGGTCAGGCAGACAAGCTCAGGTAGGCTCAGATAGGTCAGCTTCAGGCAGAAAATCTCAGTGAGGTAGGCAGGTCAATGAATGAAGCAATGCCATCTACAGGCTTTTTTATACACTCACAACTCAGTACCCGGCTGTTCCACAGCACCCGGCTGCAACAACCCGGATGCAGGGTGCACGGATGTAAAGTGCCCGGCTGTAACACATGGAAAAACACCGAAGGACCCGGATGGACAAGTCCCCGGCTGTAAAAAAAACAGGTCACTTGGACCCGGATGTAAAGATGGAAAAACTCAGATACAAGTCAGTACATGCATTCAACCAAAGACCCGGATGACGTAACTGCTGGGAAAATCCAGATGTAAGGATAAACAGACAAATTCCATACCCGGATGATGGACTGGATGGAAAAATACAGGTCAGTACTTGCCTATCATTCAATCAAAAGACCCGGTTGTAAACAATGATGTAACGCCGATACCAGAACTAGGTCAGATATTCATACCCAGGTCACGACCGTTTTTCGCCCAAGCGCATTGTCAGAGGTCAATATGCGTTTAAATCACCTTTATATACCTTTTAGGATACTGAATAAGGGCTTACTATACTCACTTGGCTATCTATTGTCCCCAAGAGGGCTGGACATTGCCGGAAGGGGAACCTTTGACCTTTTGACCTGGATGTGACCTGTACCCTTTTGACGCGGATGTGACGTCATAGTGACGTCATAGGCGTAATTGAAGTCTCGGGACGACTAAAACTAGTGCTGGATGGGTCGACCCCGTTGGGGTTCGAACCTGCGCTCTCAGACTTTGGCACCAAATTGCCAGCAGTAAATGCAAGCGCCCTAAACCACTCGGCCACCTCAGCTCTTGTTTTTGTAGCTGCGTTTAGGCCTATATTGCACGGCAATAGCGTGAAGAACAGATGTATTTAGTCTCGGGGCCCCAGTAGAATTTACTTATATCAAGATTTTCAATCTTTTCCACGGGTTAGAACAGCAGCATGTTAGTCCTTGGTTCTTCAACCTGAGCCAGTGAGCGCGTCATGGGGCTTTGTTTACATTCCACTCGAAAGTAGGTCACTCAGTCACGGGACCGTGGAGTTGTGTATCAATGAAGGGTGGTCAGTGAAGATTTTGTGACAAAAGGCATTTTTGTCGCCGCTGATTGATGCGAACTGAAATTTTTCGTATGGCATAGCGAATTTCTAAACTACCCTTGTTATGTCAGCAGGGGTCTAATATACAGACATAACAGCCATAAGTTGTAAGGCTAATGAAATTTAATACTCCATAGTCTCGCCATATTAGGTAAACTGGGTCATATCCAGAGCGATGCTCTGGGTCAGTGGAACGTAAACACTGGCGAGAAAGCACGTGGCCCAGGCTAATAGGCATAATTACACGACTCCACAGTCTCGCCATATTAGGTAAACTGGGTCATATCCAGAGCGAGGTTCTGGGTCAGTGGACAGTAAACACTGGCGAGAAAGCACGTGGCCCAGGCTAATCAAACATGCCGAAAGGTGCAAATAATGGCTTAAGTAAAGGAAAAGGCAAGGGTAAACGCAAACTTCTCGAGGACCCGGAAGACGGCCATAACCTGGATGACATGTCCCATGAGAAATTTACTTCATGGTCGCCGCTAGCACTCAAAAATTACCTCGAAATTCGAGGGAAGTCTGCAGACGGCTCGCTTGAGGAGTTGGTGGCAAGGCAAGTATAAATATAACTAGATGTAACTGTTATCCTAAGGGATAACTGAGATACCCCCCGTCCTGCAAGACAAGTCTCCCATTCCGAGTAATATTTCAATACAGTATAAATAAAACCCAAGGATAGGAAGGGCCATAACTCTGTAACAAATGTGTGAATCGCATGGTAAATGTATTAAAATAGAAGCAAAGTTTTAGAAGTATTAGTGCGGACAAAATTTTATCTACAGGATGGACAAACCGATCCTGTACCCCTCCCCCAGCTTTATTGCAGGGCAGGGGGGGGGGGGGGGGTATAATGATGGAATATTATAATGTAAAATACTGCTTGCTGATCAGGTTATCAGCACTCATTACATGAATATTTGAAGAAATTTGGTAATTTTGACCAAATATTTCAGGTCATAAATAAGAGATGCACATCTTCAAACCATATTGGTTTAAACAATATTTTATTTCAGTAATGGATTGGTGAACAGGACAAGCCTATACTAACACCTCTCCAGATGACAATGGATGAATTTACAAATAAATACAAACAAGATGACGGATGGTAAATGGAACTAAAACAACAGTTGTGGCAATAAAGAAAGGAATATATAAATAAATAAATACGCAGCTCTTGATAACAATTCCGTTAGACGGTTATTTTCTCGAAAAACATTTGCACTGGATTGTAATTTTAAAATTCATGCATACATCTTCTCTCTGAAGTAATACAAAAATACTCACTACTGACAAATCATGTGTGATTGGCAAACATTGACATTGACCTTTAATCAAATTTTCTAAATCTTTCAGATTCTATACAGAATTTGTGTACGCTGTTCGCTATCTCTACATTGGATTCGTCATTAAGATCTGAATCTATTAAAGGAGATGGTATTGTAAGGCGGGGATTTTGCCCACAGCCAGCCGACTCATAGGAATGTACATTTCTTCTCTCCATCTGTCAATCACAATGCAATGTACAACTTGTCGTCGGCGGCAACTGTCAATCAACGGACTGAATGTTAGGGTGAACCATGCTAGCTTCGCATATGTTCGGTACCAAGACGTTATTATTTCACCACGTTGCAGTCGATTTTACATGCACATATTGGAGAATAAATACACAATTTAGGCGAATATATTGCCGTTGTAACAGGTAGCGACTGATCGTTCGATTTCAACGTTTGACTAGCCCGTAATGTCCACACGGTATCGTGTCATCGATAAATAATATTTATTTTACTTTTAATTGGTTCATAATGATAGCCTAAAATCTCATTTCAGATATATTGAATGCAATTCTTTTTACAAAAATTAGAAAGATTGAAATAACTTGTCTGCGTCACACATTTTGCTCTCCTGCCCTGGGATTCGAACACGGTAAAAGAAAATTTCGAGGCGCTTGTGATCCAACGTGCGTGTCCACTACACCACGACATACGAACAACTGCAAAAGGCTATTTTGTCACTTTAATCTAATTACGAAAACTTCAAACGTTATGAATCATAACTTTTCATTTTTTAGTATGAAGGACCCATTGGACCAAAAAGATCTTCCAGCAGTGGGAATATAATGTTACCACATAACACCAGGTTAAATGGCGTTCTGGTCCAAGGGGTTCTTCGCGTCTAAATGCGTGTCTGAAGGATTCGATTTAAACCCTTCTTTCACGAAATAGCACAAGTTGTGGATTTCAGTTTCATGTGATAACTATAATCATAACGCAATCGCACTAAGACTTTCACATATTGTGTACTTATATTTTCCCTTGCCGATACATTAAAACCTAAGTATTTTTAGGACATTTTATTTTTTCGATTTCAACCGCACCACGTATAGGCCAAAATCCCGCCTTATCGTACCATCACCTTTATGCGCATTCAAATCGCTACATGAAAGTCGCAGTTGTGCCCTATCTGCCCTATCCTCAACCCAGGCATAGAATTTTGCTGTCTTTCGATTTCAAAAACTTTTTGAATAATTTGTAGCTGTCAGCAGTTCTAATTTCTATGTCAAACCATATTAAACATGTGTATAAAGTTTCAGAAACATCCAGTAATAACTGTGTGACTAGTTAATTACACAAGAACATGGTCTATATATTGGAATATATGCAGAAAATCGACAAAGTCCAAGTCTGTGGGTAATTTTGACAAAAATTAATATTTCATGTCACAAATAGGAGATGCAAATCTTCAAACATGTCTACAAAGTTTCAGAACCTTCTGATAAAAATAGTAGGAGTAGTTGATAACACTAGAAACTTGTCTCTACATGGGAATAGATCCTGAAAATGGCAAAGTCCTGTAAAGTTCAAAACGTCATAAATATGTCAAAAATAATAATTTCGCCTTGTAAATAGGACATGCGCATCTTCAAACCATAGGCAACACATAAGTAAAAATCTTAGGAGTAGTCCGGACAAAATTGTGTGATCCTGAAAATGGCAAAGTCCTATAAAGTTCAAAACGTCATAAATATGTCAAAAATAAAAATTTCGCCTTGTAAATAGGGCATGCACATCTTCAAACTATAGGTAACACATATGTAAAGTTTCATTAAAATAGAAGCAAAATCTTAGTAGTCCGGAAAAAATTGTGTCTACAGACAGACGGACGGATGGACGGACAAGCCGATTCCAGTATACCCCCGCCCCCTCTCCCTTAACTTCGTTGCGGGGGTATAATAAATACTATGCTATCAGATTATATACAGCCCTCACAATTCAGATTTTTATCTCGGCAAAAAAAATGCCATGGAAAAGACGATTTTCTGCGGCAAAAATGGTTTTCTGCGGCATTTTTTAAATGAGGTTTAACTGACTGGTTTGCACCAGCGACTGTTGTGGCGCGCTATGAATGCTTGTTGCGAATACTTGACTGTTTTGTGTGTGTAGATACTGAAGATGTTTATCTAGTCATCCTTTCCAAGACTGTAATAATGATTCTGTTACTTTTTTATCTGTAATTGGACCTCGTTGAAGGTCTTTCAATGAAAAGTATCTTTGCTGTAATCAAGGCGACATGTCTGTCGGCGTGATACTGTTGCGCTGTTTGCAATTTTATGGTTGTAATCTCATTTTCGTTCTGTGTATAAATTTCTAGTCGTATAAAAATGTGTAGTACTGATACAGGGACACAACATCTGCAGCATTGTCATGGTATGAATGTATAGTTGATATTCATTTTCCGTTGAAGAACTTACGTTGTTCTATTCCTCAGTGATATAGTTTCATGCCTAGTGGACTTTGTGGTATTGACTGCCTAAGGTCATATTCATGACGATCAATTCATGATCGTCATGTTCTCCATTTCGCGAGAATAGCTCAGCTTATCGAATTCTGTCTACCAGCATTATAGGAATGGAGAGTTTGCGACTACGAAATCAGAATGAGATGATCTCATATTATGATTTGTTGTTCAGCGCTACGTAGTTCAGTTTTTTAATACCTAAGTGCGTAGTTGTTTTTCAATCCTATGGTACAATTGGAGGGTAAAACTCAAATGTTATTTGGACAAAAAAAAATCACACAATTGAAAAAGGGGGTATGTGTGAAAAATTGACATTATAGCTTTTTTCATTAATAGCCCTATGTGTCTGAAATCTGTTATATTGTATTGAGTATATAACCTACAACACATATATGGGAAGTGGGAAGAGGTGCCGACATACTGACAGAGTCACATGACTTCACAGTATAGTCTTCCGATTAACCTATTCTAAAGCCAGAGCTAAAAATCAGGATTCGGTTTTGTATCTCGATGTATGACATCCAAATATCCACTTGAATTTTTTTTCCCCTTTTTGGGGGGAGACATCTAGTGTTTGTGCTGTCTGTCTGTCTGTCTGCAAGATATCTCGAGAACTACTGGACGGAATTCCCCCAAACTTGGACGGAATCTTCATTGGGATGGCCCCATCATTTGATTAAGTTTTGGTGTGTGCGCGTGCGTTCATCCGTGTCCGGTGTTCGTCGGCCTGTTTGTCTGTCCGTTCGTCCCCTTTTCTTGTCTGCAAGATATCTCGAGAACTACTTGACAGAATTTCACCAATGTTGGACGGAAGCTTCATTGGGGTGGCCCCCTGATTTGATTAGGTTTTGGTGTGTGTGCGTGCATTCATGGGTGTCCGGTGTCCGTTCGTCCGTCCATCTACTTGTTCATCTATATACAGGCGTTGTCTGCAAGATATCTTGAGAACTACAGAACAGAATTTCACCAAACTTGGATGGAAGCTTCATTGGGATAGCCCCTCATTTGGTTAGGTTTTGTTGTGTGTGCGTGCATTCATTCATGCCCGGTGTCCGTTCATTCGTCCATCCATCTACTTGTACATGTATATACAGTCCTTGTCTGCAAGATATCTTGAGAACTACTGGACGGAATTTCACCAAACTTGGATGGAAGCTTTATTGGGATAGTCCCTTCATTTGATCAGGTTTTGTTGTGTGTGTGCGTTCGTCCGTGTCCGGTTTCCGTCCGGCCCTCCATCTACTTGCACATGTATACACAGGCGTTGTCTGCAAGATATCTGAACTGCTTGGCGGAGGTTCATCAAACTTGAATGGAAGCTTCATTGGAATAGCCCTCTCATCTGATTAGGTTTTGGTGTGTGTGCATGCGTTCGTCCATGTCTGGTGTCCGTCCGTCTGTCCATCTACTTCTACATGTGTATGTACCCCTGTCTGCAAGATATCTGAAGAACTACTGGGCGAAATTTCACCAAACGTGGATGGAAGCTTCATTTGGATAGCCCCTCACTTGGTTAGGTTTTGATGTGTGTGCGTGCATTCTACCATGTCCGGTGTCCGTCCATCCATCTACCTGTACATGTATATACAGTCCTTGTCTGCAAGATATCTTGAGAACTACTGGACGGAATTTCACCAAACTTGGATGGAAACTTCATTGGGATAGTCCCTTCATTTGATCAGGTTTTGATGTGTGTGTGTGTGTGTGTGTGTGTGTGCGCGCGTGTGTGTGTGTGTGCGTTCGTCCGTGTCCGGTGTCCGTCTGGTCGTCCATCTACTTGCACATGTATATAAAGGTGTTGTCTACAAGATATCTGAACTGCTTGATGGAGGTTCACCAAACTTGAATGGAAGCTTCAAAGGAATAGCCCTCTCATCTGATTAGGTTTTGGTCTGTGTGCATGCGTTCGTCCATGTCTGGTGTCCGTCCGTCTGTCCATCTACTTCTACATGTATATGTATCTCTGTCTGCAATATATTTGAAGAACTACTGGACGGAATTTCACCAAACGTGGATGGAAGGGTCATTGGGATAGCCCCCTTATTTGATTAGGTTTCGGTGTTTGTATGCATTCATCCGTGTCCATTATCCGTCCGTCCATCCATCTAATTGTTCATGTATATACAGACCTTGTCTGTAAGATATCTGGAGAATTACTTGACGGAATTTCACCAAATTTGGATGGAAGCTTCATTGGGATAGCCCCCTCTCCTGTTTAGGTATTGGTGTGTGTGCGAGCGTTCATTCGTGGCCGTCCATCTATTTATACATGTATATACAGTCCTTGCTGTAAGATATCTTGAGAACTAGGGACGGAAATTCACAAAACTTGGATGGAAGGTTTATTGGGATAGCCCCCTCATTTGATTAGCTTTTGGTGTGTGTGTGTGTGTGTGCATTCATCCATCCATGTCCTTTGTCCGTCCATCCATCCATCTAATTGTACATGTATATACAGACCTTGTCTGCAAGATATCTGGAGAACTACTTGACGGAATTTCACCAAACTTGGATGGATGCCTCATTGGGATAGCCCCCTCATCCGTTTAGGTATTGGTGTGTGTGCGAGCGTTCATTCGTGTCCGTCCATATATTTGTACATGTATATACAGGCCTTGTCTGCAAAATATCTGGAGAACTACCTGATGGAATTTCACCAAACTTGGATGGAAGCTTCATTGCAATAGGCTTTGCATCTGATTAGGTTCCGGTATGCATGCATGCGTTCGTCCGGGTCTGTTGTCCGTCCGCCTGTCCATCTACTTCTACATGTATAGGCAGGTCTGTAAGATATCTGGAGAGTTACTGGATGGAACTTTACAAGACTTGGATGGAATCTTTATTGGAATGGCCTCCGCATCTGATTATGTTTTAGTGAGCGCGCGTGCATCCATTTGTTTCTGATGTCCATCATTGTTACATGTATGTAAAGGACTACTCTTGTCTACAAGATATGTGGAGAACTACTGGATGAAATTTCACCAAACTTGGATGGAAGCTTCATTGAAATGGCTTTGTGATCTAATTATGTTTTGATGTGAGCTAGTGCTTGTGTGGGTCTATACAAAATGTGCTTGTCTCTCTGTCTGTCCAATTTTTGTTCACTCCATATCTTGGAAACTACTGAAGGCAGATGCATGAAACTTCTATACAGTACATCATGTATATTATAGGTGTGCCTCTTGTATGTTTTGCATCTTTCCTATATTGTGATCAGTTTCGAAATAATTGATGCTTCACAATTACATGTATATCACATTGGTTGGACGCTGAGGTGTCGGCAAGTCACTCATTGCTATATAAATTCTGACTCACTGGGCTACTGCAACAATGAAAATCGTCTCTTTGCAGTTAATATTTTTAGATGCACAGCTTTGTTTAGGACACTTATTGCTACATTCATTTTATAGCACTTTCCCTTAAATAATGTGCCCACTCAAGGCAAGGTGGGAGGTTGGGGGAGACGTATGTTTTTGCTTAAAAAGACAACCAGCATAGGCTTCATGCCGGAGCGGCAACCCAAGGGTCAAAGCGGAACCTCTAGTTTGTTTTTCATTTCAGCCGATGGTAATTAATTGGGGTCATATCAGAATTACTGATAGAAATAAAATGCTCTCTCCCGCAAAGACGATATGGATATAATTACATTTTTGAGATTATTCATTCCGTGTGTCTAAACATTAACCACTATTCAGAATTGGTCAGTATGAGTAAAAGTAAAACTGTTTTTGTACCTTAACCGTATGATATCATATAGTCTGTATTCAATTTACAAACGAACACAAATGAATAGGCAGTACGGTGTTACAGAAATTTGCATGGTACCAGGGATTTTTCAGTCCAGTTTCACAGTTCAAGTGTACAGCTTCAGAAGATTAATAGCAGGTATGATTGAATGCTAAAGACAATCATCGCCGAGCTGGTGAGCTGGATTTTAAAGTATCCTCCCGGACTGATCACGTGGGTAATGCATTGAAACGTACTGTGCTGATCACGGAAGAACAAAGTAATACGAAACAATCACTTAAACGTGGCGGATCAGTAGCTTCAGTGCAGAATGGCGTATCTGCTGGAGTTACCCAATTATAGTAGTTGGAAATCCCCTTTAAACAGCAGTAATAGCCACAAAGCAACTGCTTCTCCAATATATGTATTTATTAAAAAACGCGAACATCAAAATTTCTCTACAAAACATCATATCGGAAACGCTTTGTCCTGGTTTATTTTGAACATGATCCTACTATACTTTGTCAGACAAACTTCGTCAAAGCCCAGACGTACGGATCACGCTTAATATGGAGTATTTGACGGAACTCAAATACACATCTAAAGTTTGTTCATTTTAATTAGTCGCCTACTTCGGAGCTTATCAAATATCAATAGTTAACTATGCATAAATATTCTTTTTTGCAGCGTGTGGAACAAACTGAACTCTACAAAATGACTACCATTTCTTCGTGATATTGACAATATATCACGCTGAAAATAACTTTGTAATTCATTACATATAAAACTCCAGTGAGTTTGTTTCATGTACCCGGTCTCAATTACATAAAGAGACGTCATAATGTATTCATGATCACACGCACAAATGGCAATGATGCTGTATAAGGTAATAACAGTTGGAGTGTCACTTATATCCCATGACCAGTGAAATAGCCGAATGATAAACCGTACACACCGCTATGACCGTAAACGGCATTGTTGACCTTTGTGCTAGTAAACACGAATATATGTTGACGTCTTCTTATTTATTTGAGGCCCGGTACATGAAACAACCGTAGTGGAGTTTTATATGGAGAGAATAACACAGTTAATTCAAGCCTGATATATTATCGATATCAAGGAGTTCTGGTGGCCATTTTGTAGAGTTCAGTTTGTTCTACACGATACAGAAAAAAAAATTATGAAGAGTTAAATACTGATTTTTGACAAGCTCCAAAGTAGATGACTAATTAAAATGGGCAGACTATAGGTACGTCACAATGACACCATGAAACCGGAAATAGGAGTATACATTCAGCAGCGGAGAATTTGGGAATTGACAAATGTCAATCATTCTACCCCGTTCAGTATCAACCCAGGGAAAGAGGGAAGAGATGCTTTTGGTGTGAGTGAGTGAGTAGGGTTTAACGGCGTTTTCTGCATTTTTTCATTCATATCACGACGGTGCCTACATGTGCCAGAACACGAGAGTGCATACCCAAATTTCCTATTATACTGGACACTGATCAGCCCGGTCACCCATTCAAGTAATGAGCGGGCTCAATGTTGAATAGCTTCGGAGATCATACGAGAATCGGTGTGTTAGACGCTATTGGTTGTCATGTGAGCGATATGCTAGACAGGGCCTATTTTCCCACTACTGCTATAGGGACTTCACCAATATGCATTATGGAAAATTGATGTCATGGTCAGCAAGCGTAGTTTATACATTAACCTATGCATGAAGAGTAAAGCATGGAGCAATGACGTGTGCTTTGCATATTCACCTATGATCTGATCAAAGCCCCGAGGCCTGATAGTTAATGTCAAACAGAGACGCGTGGTGGGAAGATGCTTTGGATATGGAGAGGACGTATGTTATTAACTATACCGGTAGGCGTCAGATCTGACAATCAATGTTCAGCCATCGTTCACAAGAGAATTTCCCAGTTAATGATCGAAATGTCTTGTTCTGTTCGACAGCTAGGACCAAGTCCAAACATGCATAAAGTGATAATTCAAGAAATGATGAACAATGATGTACAAATCGTTTGAACAATGACTGCTTTAATCTGTACACAGAAAGAAAAAAACTCCAGTAAGTGAGATAAATTATAGACTAGACAAGTTATTTGTGTTACTGTTAAACGCAAAATACCACATGCAATAATAATGAAAGCAATAAATAATCTGGACGGAAATCAGAAAGTTTCCTCAATTGTGAATAGATTTCGCCCACAGTCTAAATTGTCCTCATAAACCAGGCGCCTGATTTATGCTTTTACGCTTTATATACTACTATATATTAATTTTGATTGTTTTAGCGATTGAGCTGTACAAATAATACTGTCCATAAAAAAAAGAATCAGAATCTGAGCTCGATACGATTGATATAGAATCTAAGACACTCGCCAACTAATGGTTTGTTATCACATATTCTAGAAAAATAAAGAAATAAAACAATACCGGTAGGTAGTACCTCGGGTATATATGCTTACCTTGACCCTATGTACAGTATAATGGACCATGGGGGTATAGGCATATACACGCAGTGTGTACTACATACCAATAGTGTTTTATTTCCTTACATTTATAGAATATGTGGCTTGAATCAATCCACTCATTATAATTAGTTTTGCGAGTGACTTGGTACAGCATATGTAAGTCCGCGCTGAGATAATATCTCCAATCGTTCTTCAATGTGAAAAGTCAAATTCGAATAAATTATTGTACCGAGATCAACAAACATGGCAAACAAATCATCTTCAAATCCCAAGTCCATCTCTACGCCTGCGGTAAGAACTGCCCGTGGTACATTGGCTCGTCAGTAGTCTTCGAATGAGGGTTGTGAATCTATTAACGGATCCGAGTCGCCATTTATATCGAATCAGTTCGTCACCACCACTATACTTCCATAATAAGGGAATAACCCGCTACGGCAAGCGACGTCACCAACAGAGTTGCCGTGGGCAGTTTTTGATTGGTTCGAAGATGAAACGAACACATCGGATTATGAAGAAAAATGGTTGGCTAATATACCCAAGGTGACCTCAGAACGTATGCGTATGGTTGGTTAATATACACAGGTGAATTCAGAGCGTACATGCGCAGGAATTGACTTGGCATACGAAGATGAAATAAATAAAACTTCACACATATCAGTTCATGTGACATGTGCGTTATTCTCAACGAATATGAAATAAGCATTCGCATGGCTTCCTGTTGGATGCCTCCTACTGTCAGATATACGCTCTGATTGCATTGGAGCTTTTCGCGGCGCGTAACTTTTGTGCGCTTGACTCGCAGTCATTCAGCATCGTCGGTTTGTCAACGGGGCGGAATGGGCACAGAATGACACAGCTAAACAGAACCGTTTGTTCTGTGTGATAATTTAGAATAAAACTTTCAATTCGTTTACAAGATTTGATACTGGAAGCAATTTCGTCCTCTCACACATCACATGTCGATCAGAATCGATACAGACCGAATGCGCATGCGCGCCGCAATTTCCTACACAGTGCAATCAGAGGGTGTTTCAGCGACTTTCAGGAGGTTACAATCTCTGACATTGGCAGAATGGTAATGACATGAGAGTTCGTCTTGCATTTAAGAGAGTTCGAATGGAACACATTTGTCAGGATACTGCATTATAGCGTCCACCATTCTTCTGAATTCTATGAAGTTCGCTAAAGAAAAGATATGATCTATCAGGGGTCTTGACACCATAGACTCTATCTCAGCTCGGCCCCGGGTGCCGTAATTGCCTATTGCTAGAGCGAAAACGAAAGCTTTCACTTGAAGTCTGCGAACCTCGCGCGCTAAATTCGCACCACAGTTGGAATGTCCGTCAGTCAACACCAGAACTTCTTTCACCGATTCTGTGGCGGACCGAATACCTGAAGAAGTATTAATAATTAATTATAATTAGTTATAGATATTCATACACCAACATATATAGTAAGTAATTCATGGCAAGAAATATGAAAAACGCAGTCCATATACGACAATTCACGTTACTGCAGCCGGCCCAGTTGGGCGTGCGCCTTCAGTCATTTCCGAGATCTGCGTCGTGCCCATTTACATAAATTTGGGTGAAGCAGAAAGTATGTTACGGCACCATATGATCATATACAAGAATGTCTCATTGGTTCCATTTGAATTTAAAATCGTGATGTTCAGTCCATTCAACCCCATACAATGTACTACATTCGTCCAAACGGTTACGGTATTCGTTTATTTAGAATAAAGAACAAATTGAAACAAATTATATTAAAGAATATAAGAAATTAAGCTACTGTGTTTTGAAAATGGTGCACTATACTATAATTGGTGAGTACAATATTGATCAATTTGTTGATATTCATTGTTCCCCAAGCTGTTCAAGTTTGGGAAATTCTCGCTCCTAGTTGTGTTTCCTTAAGCCCAATTAACATGGGTCACATCTCTGTATGTCAAGTGTTCTAGCCTGATCGAGAATTCTTAGGCAAAAATAAATTAAGTTCGTGGGCTTTTCAGGTACAAAGAACATTCAAAAAACTTCCAACTATCTTTGATCCCCAAATGGCCGCCATTTTGAATTCACTCATGATTCTTTGCCTGAAAGATGACTCCAATATCAGCCATCAAATCAGACAGTCAGAACACCCTATAGCGTTGGAACAGTTTGGTATATACATGGAGGGGTCCGCGGCATAAATCTCCCACAACCCCACCGCCCAGACCCACCACCCTCGCCAAAATCAAGCTAGATAGGGTGAGAAGATGTGATGCGGTTCTGTGAGTTACACCTACCTGTATCCGGCTCAAACATGTATTTATGTGCATACACAAAGGCATCACCAGTACACGTCGCTTGTCGGTCCTGTGGCATGCCCAGTATGGCCTGTCGGACACTGGCTATCGTCCAGTGAGTCTTAAAGTTGAAGTTAAGAACCACTCTACTGGAAAATGTCACAATGGCTATCCGGTTATTTTGTACTCCTCGTCCAATGCTTCCGCAAAGTCTCTCAATCAGGTCCGCGAGCTTCTGTTTCGTGATTGTCCAATCGCTCCCACTGATACTGCCGCTCATGTCGATGAGGAAGAGGAGGTCACGTGGTAGGAGCGTCAGAGTACTACCTGTTCCTGAACCAGCGGCTACACCGAGGGTCCCGGCCGATCTGGCAAAGCTGTAATAATGGGTATGCCCAGTCATGAATTTGTTGTGGAATTTCTTCGGTACATTTTGTTGGTCCCACGCATCTGAAAAGAAGATAACAAGAATTGAGTAATGCATTAATGGATGTCCATTGGAAACGGAGGGATTCCCTGAAAGATCGGCATATTGAAGGGATTCCCTGAAAGATCGGCATATTGAAGTAACTTATACTCCTTATCATGTATAATAACCAATTTTATATTTTCGTTACTCTAATTAATAGTCCTAATATCTCTGCACAAAGGAGGAACACGAATGGCGATTACTTTTCTTACCCTTTTCTTTCTTGAGCTAGGGGCTGAAACTTACCACATTATACCCTTAGGTCAAGCTTTCCCAGAAAATGTAGCAAAATCCAAGATGGCTGCTTTGATGACATTTTTTGGTCGATTTGTGGGTCAGATTTTTTTCGAATTTTTCATTTATGCAATTTCTCCGTAAGAAATGCGTGATAAATTGTAAATATTAATGTGATGTGAAATAAACTAGTTTTTGCCCACTCTTC
>JAVTVY010049523.1:0-24915 GCA_036873755.1 Hanleya hanleyi
AATTATAAAAAATATATGATCCTGTATTACTGGTTTGTATTATGTAGTAAAAATGTACTGGTTCGTTTATGACCTTATTCCTATTGTGGAATTTATATGGATATAGAAGGACGCTTCGCATGTATCTATTTGAGTTTTTACATTTGCCCTAATCAGTTTTGGATATTGTTTATTTTGATTCAATGTTAATTCACAGGTTGATCGGTACATGTATATACGTACTATTATATTGAGATTTGGGGGCGTATATGCTAGTCGAGCGGAAGCCAGGAAATACTAACCGCTGTATGTTATAGACCGCTGTATGTAATTGAAGTGGTCGAGGAAACACTGACCGTTAAAGATAAGCTGGTAATTGGTAGCTGATACAAGCAAGAGTTTGGCACTTCAGATTTAATTGTATACTCAAATATAAACTTGATTTGCGCTGTGTGTTAGAGAGATGCATTTTCCTACGAAGTAGGCTACAGATCGCAAATTGTCCGGTAATGAGTCAGTCCATACGAATCCTTTCGTCGGCAAAATAAGGAGAACCGTTGACATTAGAACCTTGATTTTTGGCATGAACGTGTATTAGGGCATTGTTACCAGCAAGTTCTGAGCTGATCGAATTCTGATGAAAATTTGATTTATAATTAATTTTTTATTATTTATTGATGACTCGAGTGCACTGTCATGCCCATCAGGAACCCTTGGCTGTATTCTTCACTGTGACTTTTAAGTGCCTGGGACTAACTTCGGCCGCCCAGCACTAAAGCAAAAAAAAAATGATGCGCCCAGCTCTCGAAAATATCAGTAACTTTAATGGTACTTGCCAAAATATGTCGGCATTATACGTTTCCAGGTAGCTCCGCCATGTTTTCCCTAATAGTCCACGCCACGCTTCCCAAACATCTGCCGTATATTGTTGGAAATATTCGGGATCCCTCGTGATCATGCTGGTCGCTGTTAGCCGGTGGTATTGCGGAAGGCTACCGAAATCCCAGAATCTCGCGTCAGGCGAGCTGTATATGCCACGATGCATGAAGGAAGCAAATCATTTGATCGGAGAATGGAGGTTGCTATTTCGTCTGCTGCGAAGTTTTACCGAGCCACGAATATCACTTGACATGTATTTTATAAATCAATGTCATGAAGCGCCAAGCAACTTTGAAAAACTTCTTCTCACAGAAGCGTCAGAGGTCCAATGAAGGTAAATCTTTTGTTGGCTTTCGGTGGTCGTTGTTGTTGTTCTAAAACGTCAGCTTCCAAAAAATATTTTAATTATATCTATATTAAAAGCACACATGCATGTGCGCGCTCGCTCGTACGTCGTAATCAGTCTATTAGATCTACATGTACTATGAGATATCTATAATATGGCTAGTACACTTGAATCCAGTATTAAACTGGAGATTCCTGAGTAATCCATTTTTAGCCTAACTTACATTGTAATGTTGACACACATTCCGATACCACACACATTCCGATAGTATCCGTTTTCACTCATTTGCTGGTCTTGGAATTTCGTTGAGATTGAAGGCATATTATACTGCACGTTTTATATATCCAGCCTATACAACATTGCATCATTTCTTCAGTTCAGTCATTAGTTAAAAAATGTTCTACCTCAAAAAGAAATAAAAAATGGCTGGATTTTATGAGAGAAATTACTAAATTTAAACACAACAATGACCCTATTATATGTTATTACTGAAGAAATCGATAATAAAATCATCGTTGTGTTTTAAATTCAGTAACCTATAACCAGTTGTTTATTTTGTTCGTGTGTGCTTTATTGTTCATTGATTATTATTATGTACTCTCAGATGAGGTACCTTGAAGTTGAATGCCAAATAAATATATCCATGGAGAATGGCTCTAGTGATGCCTGATTTGATTCTTTTTTGCATTCCCAACAAATCTCTGATCTTGAATCTTTCTCACTTCAAATTTGTGTTTCTTATCCAGTTTCCCGTCTTATTTAGACTACAAACATTTACTTTCTCAACTGCTCTGACAGAGCATCATTCCCTATGCTAATTTAAGAAAAATCGCCTAATGCCAAGAAGGGGGGGGGGTCCCCGCTCTCTCGGACTCTCCCCCCAACCCTTCGTGCTGTACTGCTGGGCTGATCATTCTCCAGGGTAATAGAAACTGAGGGCGATAATAGTTGCTACGCTAATGACTCACCAGCGGTGACATCTGGAAAAGTTAATAGTTCCCACTGTCAATTAGAGACGCTATATAAATTCTCTCATGGTAGCACACAGGGCCCCCAAGTCATCTCTCGAGTACACACTTAAATTATCTCAAACCCTATTTCGTAGGTCCAGTGACGTTAGTCACACTGCCATGTAGATAAATTGTCTTCCATTTAATATAATATACATGTATGCTATTTGAATCATTTTGGTTAAACAAGCCAGCCTGTATCTGTGTAACTAGAGCTCAAGTGTCATTCCGGTAGATCCCTAATTAAGTGTTTGAATTGTGAGAAACTGGAGATTAGACCAAGCCTATGTGAAGTGTTTTGTTTACTCGACTGTATAAAACCGTGGTGTATAGTACACTAGGTTAGACTTTTAACATCTGGGTCTCCTGAGACAGTTGGCGTTTTGTCTCAGAAGTCATATAACATCTTGACTTCATATTTAGACTATACGATCTGTCTACAAGAACTTTGATTGTGACCTACTGCTGGTTATTGTTCAATTGCGTATACTTGTATTATTGGAACTTGGAGGATTGAATAAAATCAATCTCGGCTTCATCATCGAGTTTTCTTGCGTCATCTTTCCATCTAGAGCAACACTAGATCTTACCTACGACAGTCGTTTTTATGGTTATGAGAAAAGTGAACCATTGAGTGACGACGCTAGCCGAAACAACAAAAGAAGAAAACTCATTAAAATTTCTCACTATGAAGTAGACTACCATTTGCAAATTGTCCGGTAATGAGTCCATCCGAGTCCTTTTGTCGGCAAAATAAACAAGAACCGTTGACATTAGAACCTTGATTTTTGACATGAAGGCGCATTAGGGGACTGTTACCAGCAAGTTCTGGACCTACTTTTGATGAAAATTTCTGGTGATTTTTGATGAAAATCACTGATGATTCTGGCTTGGGCCGTGCCCATCTTAATATAGGCTGGATTTCAACTGAGGCTCCAAGAGTTCAGTGCGCATCGGAGTCCTAATGCCCACCCTACTTCGTAGGTCCTGTGACGTTAGTCACACTTTTCACATGTTTAACATACTAGTTTCATCATTATGAACAACGAGAAGGTTTTTTTCGTCACTTCCTAGACAGTATGGCCCTATCATAGGTCACGTGGCACAGCTGTATGGCATTACATCTATGCGGAGTTCCACTGTTTTCAGCATCCCAAAACCTGTGTGTTACACATTCAACAATGCTAGTTCCAAGGATAGTCCCCTCCAGTATTGGGTTATAAGTAGTGAATACGTCACAAAAAGTGTCATCGGAATTGTTTCCTCGTATATCGAAGATTCCCTGAAAAGATTAGATCACGTATACTCATGAGATGAGGGAAGATTCCCTTGAACTAACAGAGTAAGGTAAATTCTCTTTAAAATATTATTAAAATATTGACCTGTGTTTAAGAAGAATATGCAGTTTTGTTGCCCAGATGAGCACTACTTATATATTAAGTTTTGCAAGGAACACAGAATTAAACTTCATATCATAAGTAAATACATAGAGGATCTTACACTCGTGGCTAGTTAATATGAAAGTTATGACACGAGTTGAGTAAGTTTTATATGTTGCGAGTTTTAGCAAGCAACTTATAAAACTTACTCAACGAGTGTCAAAAATTTCATATTAAATTGCCACGAGTGTAAGATTCTGTTTATAACATAACTATTAATAATCAAATATAAATGCAATAATTCGAAAGATTTTTATCATCAAATCAATCTAAAAATTCCTTGTCTTTTTTTCCTTCTCGGCGAAAAAAACCGGCCCTGGCTCAGGCGCATCACAGCCTTACAAGTTACTGTTTACACTAAGCCGATATTGTTCCAAAACTCAACAGAGTTTAGGCACCTCCCTTTTAAGGCTGCTCAGTTCCACAACATCTCAAAATATCGCAGACCTTTTCACAACAGAATACAGTGAGTGTTACTTGTTAATTAGCTGTTCTTTGTACATTATTTATTTCGGATCCTGTCGTGCCACGAGTTACACTCGTGTCCGATGCATGCCATCATGCCAATCTAGGTAAACCAAGATGGTAAATCAGGGGAATACCATCTAGACGTAACGCTATGAAAACTTCGTGCGAAATGTTCCCCGATATTCTACGAGATCCCATAACTTCACGAAGATTAACATCTTCGCACGGAACAATCTTTTGATATTTTCTACCCCTAACAAAGCCAGACTTTTCGGTGGGAGTAATCACTTTGATCTTTACGGAACTTGTCTGGAAATGATGCCATATTTGGAAACTGTTTCAGGATAATGTTTATATATTAGACCACGAGCTACCGTGTGTAATTACTGTGGGCGTGATTTTGAAATAGTTTCAACGAGCTATCCATCTGATTGGCTAACAATAATAGTTTCAAATTCGGACGAGATTTATATAGGGCTGAATTCAGATATAATATTCTGTGATATTATATCTGAGTTTACTGAGATTGGCCATCATGCGCGCGACATGTTGGCGAGCTCTCAGCGAGGTGACGACATGCCAGGCTGACAAGCTCATTTCGAATCCGTAATCCGTTTTTAGTCTCTACGATCCAGATCTATATTGCAAGGAATAAGCAAACCTGGGGAAGACTCCATGCAGATATTACAAAAAGAATAAACGCACGTTTAATTTTGAGCTCTGATGGGATAGTATACGGTACCCAAAATGGCGGGCTGACTCGATTCGCCAAACAACAATTACGGACTACAGACTGTGTGAGTACTTTACAAAATATGAAGCTCAAAGTTGTAGAAATAATGTATTGTCGATCATCGCTGCTTGTTTGGCTATTGACAAATATAGTTTGCAGATATGCATGTTGTTGTTGCACTTGTAAACATAGTATTTCGTAGTAAAACGTTACCAATGGAAAAAATAGTTCAGTGACGTCACGACCAAGCGTAGTAATTTATTTTCTAACGTTACATGTATAATCCAATCAGCGTGTTTGAAAGTGTTATGTCACTAGTTATATACGATATTTGCGTCATGGCTTTATGTCACTGAATAACACAACAGTTATGTGATAAACTGTATTATTAGAATTCCCACTAGCTTTGTATAGTAAAGCGAGGTAAGCACTCTGAAGAACGACCATCATCAGGAGTAAAGTTAACAGAGAAGTACAGCAGTTTATGTACAGACCCAGTGTCAAAATAAACGGTGCTAAAGAAACAAATAATACAAAAGTCTATACACGTTTCAACTGTTGGCAAGTACAGCGTGTGTATCAGCAGATCTGTACACTGTACTTGTATTATAGAAATAGACAAACTTCTGAGCTGTACTCCACGTAAACATATGTACTTGTATTGTCGATAGTTGAAACGTTTATAGACTTCTGAATTATTTTTTTTTATTTAGTGCCTATTATTTTGACACTTGGTCTGTTTATAAATTGTTGTACTTTTCTGTTAACTTTACTCCTGATGATAGTCTGAACAATAAACCGAAATATTGAATCAAAATGAATTACTTGTCATTCTTCGGAGTGCTTACCTTGCTTTACTGGTACACTGTATTGTTCGGCAGTTATAGAGCAATTTGGGGTGAAATTAAGCACTTTGGTTACAAGCACAACAGGCTCTCTTTTACGTAAGATCGGGCCACAACCCCTCTAGCCTCACGCTCGCAAGCCAGGGTCATTTGTCTTTTGGAATGTATGCTATGTTCTTCTCAAAAGAAGAAAATCTTTCAGATCGACATAAACCACATGCACGAATGAAATGGGTTAGATGCGTGTATATCAACACCTATTGTGCAGAAAAAAACGACGTTAAATCCTACTCACTCACTCACTCACCCCTATTGTGCAGAAAAAAAAGATACCATGCTTTCAATGCGGAGTGCTTTTCCACTAGGCTTTCTGCCCTTTGATACTTCGGACACCTTCAGATTAACGTTACCATGCTACTGAGTTGCATTCATGGAATAATGTTTCTATATCAGCTGATACTGGCCACTAGAGTTAGAAAAAGGCCGTTATCCTCACAAGACAAGACATTGATTTTTGAGGATTTGTTATGTCTTTTTGGTGCTCACGCGCCCCATCCTCGCTAAAAGCAGGGGTATCTCTATCCTAGATATAGCCCCTGATACGCTTGGGCAATGTATAGCGATCAACGACAACACAGCGGTAGATGTCAGCCAATCAGCAAAAGCAACATCCTGCACATATTGACCAATCACATCACTTAAATACCGCGACCATGGCGACCGGGACAACAGATTCGAAAACACCATAGCTTGTGCGATACCCAGTGGCAGATGAACATGCACCTTTTCAACAACCATGAACATTAATAAA
Organism: Hanleya hanleyi; assembly: GCA_036873755.1. Classification (NCBI taxonomy): domain Eukaryota; kingdom Metazoa; phylum Mollusca; class Polyplacophora; order Lepidopleurida; family Hanleyidae; genus Hanleya; species Hanleya hanleyi. The sequence goes on from JAVTVY010049523.1 coordinate 6,511, forward strand.
TATAAAGGAAACATAGTTTAAAACAAAATCTATTTGAACAGAAAGTAAACCTATTCATCTATCATCAAACATCCAACAAGCCAGGCAAATGTAGGAAACACTGAAACTTCAAAGGCGGTCCGCGATGTCATTGTATTCGACTTCACCTTCCCACTGAAGGACTGGAATTGGGTTAAAACGCACGGATTTCTATAAAATTTCACTGGCCTATCCATTAATATTATATTGTTATGCGTGCTCGGATGAAATATTTTACATTCGGTATCAGCGAATAGTTTAGCAGCGAAAGTAAAACCCAAACGTATTTTACCATCAGTGCAGTTTTTCTACATTACGTAACTGGAATGTGGGCGGAACGCTGTTTGCTATGCAAGTTGGTCAAGGGTTCGCCTTTGGCTCACAAATAGAAACCTGGACGTGGTGAAGGCGACGCGCCTCAGTAACGTGACATGGACGTGATTGATGTGATCTTGACAGACAAGTCCACCAGATGACAAAAAAGTTAGAAGGATATAGGATATCCACTGGTATTGTTACTTTCCACAAGTCATAGCTTTGATTCGCTAGAATGATTCTTGGGAGCTTTCACGCAGCGAACGCAATAGAAAATTTCAGATTCACCTAGGCAACTAGCAAATTGTTTCGAGTAGGCTACATAGCCACCTCTGTTCCGCACGAATAGAGGTAACACATTTCCAAACTTTTTAAACTGAGGGCAGTACAGGGCAAAAACAACTGACTTGTGAACGAGATTCCCCCGAGTGCAAATCGCGATGAAAATATTGCTGCTGTAAAAACTGACGCGTTGATCGGCGAACAAGAGTGCGATTCTTACGTGCCGACGCGTGAATCGCGTTGAGGAAAAAACTTGTTGGAGATAAACCCCCTCCCTCTCCCCCTCCCCAGTTTGCGTTTTCTAATATAGCCAAGGGCATGAGACGCGCTCTGACGAGTTTGGTAAATATCTCAGCCTGGGTCTATCAGTAGTTGGGAGAGTGTTTTCCTTCAGCTGCGATCAAATCACGCACACATTTTTGACCACAAGAATTCGTTCACTTTTTTTTATTTTCTCTAGTCACATTCGATGTTAAGTTATTTCGAACATGTACTGTATTTTGGAAGTCATATAACTTATGAATACTATCTAGTTAAAAAAAATAAAGCTAATATATTCAAATGGTGCGATTAATTACCTTTAATCAGATAATATATTCAACGAAGTGATTTCAGATTGATATCGAAAATTAGTAGCATACAACAAGTGATGAAACTCTTTAATGCTCAGGTGCAAAAACTAACATCCAAGTTAAAAAATATATCATAGGAGATATCCCTTCAGCAGGACATTATAGAAATGGACAAAAATAAGGAACTACGAAATACACAATAACTAAAGGTAAAAAAATATACCGACAAAATGTGCCCAATCTCAATAAATAAATTTTCTATCAACACTCCCTATGTTTACGTGTCTCTCTCTCTCTTGATCTGAGATTGAGGCGCGTCCACCAATGATAACGTCGCTGCAAAGGTTTCTGAGGAAGGAGATTTTTTTAATTGGCTAGACCGATCACATCCAATCTTAATAAATTAATATCATACCAATGCTCCCCAATCTTAATTAGATTGGATCACATCTCAATCTGATCATTTCATGCAACAATGCCGCCTCAGATCGTGTTCCCATCACTAACAACAAGTGAATTATCCCGGGCACAGGGATAGACTGAAGCTCCGTTTAGCGCATTTAATATTCATGAGATTGGGATTAGCTGGAGCCCTTAGATTATACAAGCGATATGTAAAAATAGGGAACGTAGATTGGATATTAATTAATTGAAATGACACTAGTAAAGCCATACGAACATTCCCTTTAGTATTATATACTATATCATGAGACGTATGCGGAGCAGTATTCCAACAGTGCCTGTAGGGCTTCGCCAGAGGGACATATAGGAGACACATGTCATCAAAGTACAGCAAATGGTTGATGAATAAAGCAGAGATATTGCACCAAACGCCAGCTTCGGTTAAAGATCATGCAAGTGAATAGCAAAAAGGCCGGGAAATAAAAAAAACACCTTGTCGGACGTTGACATCATAAAGAAAGAAGACAGTGTACACCGTAAATTGCTGTATGTTACACAATATTAATAAAATGTTAACAAAACATATAAATGCGATCGATCGTTTTAAATATCTTACACTGGTGGTAAAATGTAATCGTAACGTGCAAGATCTCTGGTGCTACGTTTCGTAAATTGTGTATATGTGTCTGTCCATTTTAATTAGTCGTCTACTTTGGAGCTTGTCACTAATTAGCAGTTAATTTGATTAATCGTGTAGAAAAAACAAATCTCTACAAAATGACTACCATTTCTCCGTGATATCGATAACATATCACGCTTAAAATAACTTTGTAATTCTCTCCATATAAAACTCCAGTACAGTCATTTTATGTACCGGGACTCAATTACATATGGAGACGTCATAATGTATTTGTGTTGTCTGGCACAAAGGTCAAAAATGCCATTTAGGGTCATAGAGGTGTGTACGGTTTATCGTTCGACAATTTCACTGGGCATGGTATAAAAGCGACACTCCCATGGACCGCCTGTTATTACTTTATACGGCAGCAATGACCTTTGTGCCAATGAGCATGAATACAATATGACGTCTCCCTGTGTAATTGAGGCCCGGTAAATGAAACCACTGTACTGGAGGTTTTTTTTAGATAATTAAAAAGTTGTCTCAAGCGTGATATATTATCGATATCACGGAGAAATAGTAGTCATTTTGTAGAGTTCAGTTCTACAAAGAATTCTGGACAAAGAATAATGGTCAGCGATTAGAATGTTGTGTAAAGAACATGATGACCGCTTCTTTCTGTGGTATTTCTTATTATTTTATTTCACACACATTTGGAGATGGTGCTAAAGCCAGGCGCACACTGGAGCTATCTGCTCAGCCAAATTTTATTCGTGCACGATGTCGTAAGCAGATAGCTTCCGTTTGCGGGCAACTTTATTAATTTTTTTTGTTAGAGCACATGTGTAAACCGACCGCGTATAGTTTAGCCCTGACAACCAATTTTATGCATTTCCCCATCTCCCCCGGGGTTAAATCACAAAATAATTACGCCTTTGATTGAGTTTCTTGGCTATTTCTGCCAATGCATTTCCCCTCTTATCCGTGTTTTTGAAATCCGGTTATCGGACGTTATATAGGCACGGGTATTCAGGCAATAGATCGACACGTTTATCCTTCAAAATAACGTCATTCACAAATTCAATTGGCGCAGCCATTTTGTAATGTCATGTGACCGCGCGGCCGGATCACGCATGCGCTCTAACAAAAACGCGTGAGCACACAGCTTTCGTTCAGCGCACACCGTAAGATTACACTGTAAGATTTCTTAAACAGAGTTATCAAAAACCTTGGATATTTGCCTCTAGGGCATGAATGACCAAATACTATCGTAAAGTTGCCCGCACACGAAAGCTATCTGCTCGCGCCATCGTGCACGAATGAAATTTGGCCCATCAGATAGCGCCAGTGAGCGTCGGGCTTAACGAAACGAGTCTTTCGATTATTGAAGTAGAATTTTTTTTATGGACGACCGCTGAATATCGGCTAAAAAACACACGAAGGCAAGGCTTCCATTGAAGCGACAAAAATTAACAACTTCCTTTAAAACATAAATACATTGCATAGTCAGTAGAACATCCAGATTTCCGAGGCAGACACGAAACCAACAAACAAGTTTAATCTACCTACTCGCAACACTAACATATTTTGTGACCAGCCCTGCATGACGGAGGTCATTTCAACCGGTACTCAGTGACCCACTTGAATACGATAGCTGGCAGTACATATTGAATAATGCACTCCCTGGCGGTGTTTGACCTAGATCAGTTTTCACGAACCGATCCATTTAACCCTCTCTGTACCGTATGGGTACAATTGTACCATTGTACCGAGAACAAGTCAACAATTGTCTGTCATTGGTATACGAGGATTGGAACTTTGAAAATACATATTTTCATCAAATTACATCTTGTTGGAAAGCTTTGAGTATCATATTTGTTAGAGCCTTAAGTTAAAGTTAAGTTTAAGTTGAGCGTTAAGATTAATCCCACCCCTCTCCCAATGAAGCCTTGTGACAAAATGAAATATATGCATAACGAAATGATCAGTTACCTAGTAGTATATTATCTTATCGTATGCTCTGAGTAAGGTGCCGTTACGAAAGTACCTTAGATCCACTGAATTCACAGGCACCGCATGGGTCTTAGGGTTCTGGATCAACAATATACCGCCAGATAAACTGGGGCTTAGGGTTCTTGATTAACAGCGACTTACTCAGCGCATACGGTCAGATAATCTGCGTCTAGGGCTCTTGATTAACAGCGCATACGACCAGATAATCTGGGTGTTAGGTTTCTTGATTAACAGCACATACGGCCAGATAATCGGAGTCTTAGGTTTCTTGATTAACAGTGCATACGGCCAGATAATCTGGTTGTTAGGTTTCTTGATTAACAGCACATACGGCCAGATAATCTGGGTGTTAGGTTTCTTGATTAACAGCCCATACGGCCAGATAATCTGAGTCTTAGGTTTTTTGATTAACAGCGCCTTACTCAGCGGATATGGCAAGATAATCTGAGTTTTGTGGTTCTTCAAAACAACGCCTTACTCGTCGCACACGGCCAGATAATCTGGGGCTTAGGTTTCTTGATTAACAGCGCTTTACTCACCAGATATGTTAAGATAATCTGAGTTTTATGGTTCTTCAAAACAGCGTCTTACTCGTCGCACATGGCAAGATAATCTGGGTCTTAGGGCTCTATATTAACAGCGTGTTACCCAGCACATATGGCAATATAATCTTAGGGTTCTTGATTAACAGCACCTTACCAGGGCATACGGAAAGATAATAAACTATAACGTAACTAAAAAAATTCGTTCATACGCAATATTTCATTTTGGCACTTCATTGGGGGCCAAATCCTTGACACTATATGCGCCATAAATTGACTAACTTACAGGTGAGACAACTAGACAACATTTCAATGGAACTTCTAATTCTCCAAGGTTCCACCTACCTGTTCGTAAATCTTCCATTTGTTTTCAATCGTGTGACCCCTAAGTTGTCCAACTGTAGTTTCTCGAAGTGAGTTGTCAAGGACGAACATGTCCAACTTCCGAAGAGCTTCTCTCTTCCCGGATTGCTCCCGGATACCTTTCTGAACATCTTTTATCTGCTGTTCGAACATTTTGCAATCTTTGTATCTTCTGTACATGCAGTGTGCTTCTTCTGCTGCTTCTGACCCCGAGTAGCGCTGGTCTCAGAATAGATTATGGTGACAGTCTGAGCACAATATATTCTACTTCTCCAGGATGCGGTTGGGACTCAGAAATTACACACGTCGATATGGGCGTGGCCTAGAGACGGAGCAAGCAAATCAGCTATCATCGATACGGGATATGCGCGACCAGGTTCCCCGGGACCGGAGTCACGAGAGTTGATAGAAAAAGACCAATGAATCAACTTAATATCTTCACAAACCGGTAATAAAAGAGTAGCGTAACCCCGTAAATAGTACAAGACGACACGGTGAGTGACTCTATAGAAAATGGCATGTAATATTTTCGGAGCACTACACGTTGTAAGGATGTATGTTTTCTATTTATTTCCAGTCTTGTATAGACTCTCTGTTAGATATGCCGATTTGTCGTCAAGACACCTTGTTGTCCTTCTCTATGAAAACATAACCGCTCAACCATAACAAACAAGAATACGTGTATAACGCCGAGAATACTTTTTCACGCAGTGTGTTGGGGAGGTGTGTCTGAAATCGGTCAGTCAGTGGGGAAAAACTTGGCGTTTTTCCTAGGGCAAAACACAATAGAACACTCCATTGTAGACGATTTCATAGATAAGATCGCTGTCTCATAATCTCGGTTGAGGGGCTGCAGTGAGTGACATTAGTAGTAGAGAAAGTGTAGAAACTGTCACTTGCTTATGGGCATTGAAGAGTTCCGGCGGAGTGCGCACTGCCGGTTACGCATTTCCGGTCATGCGACATCATATTCTGTGAAATTTCGATACGTCATTTGTGTATGTGTAAGGTTTCGGATGAGGAAGAGAGATACTCGGTATACATACAACGGACCCATTAATGATACTACTTCATTATTACAACACGGTATATACCTATAGTCTTTACCATAGTATAAGTCGCATTCGACAAACGTTACCGCACATATTGCAGTCTTAGCTTGTTTGTGGAATGCACCGAGACGTCGTTTCTGCTCATGTGTAGCACTCTTAACATGAAAGTGTCGTATTATATCCCGGTATAAAGTGAAACAACACTTGTAAAGTGTTGTGCTGCTCTTGATACAACACTACAGTGTTGGATATAACACTTTTTCGACACTTTCTGAAAGTGTTACAAAGTGTTGGGAAGGTCTGACACGTCGTCACTCTGTGTGTAGGATAGCGGGCGAGTCTGGACAGGCCGAGGGGAATTCCAGTGAGACGAGTCTGTGATTGGCGGTTGGGGATCGAAAACATGGCCGAGACCAGACGAACTAAATATAGAGACCCCAGACAGTGTCTCAGACTAAAACAGACTAAGAACCGATTGCTGAGCTCTGTGTTTTTCAATTTTTTTCAATTTCTCACGAAACCACGCAACGACAGATAAAGAATTCAATGTTTTCCGCACAACATAGATCCAGTTAGTTCGACCATCAGTGGTGATATGTTCGCCCGAGAAGTAGACTTTATTGCGAGGAATAGTGGAGAGCAAAGGCGTATGGTTGTACGGTACCTCGGTGTAACGGACGAGGATAGTAGTAGGAAGCCATGAAATCTGGGCGCATTCGTGAAGTGAAATTCAAGGCGAAAAATGTGGGGGAACACTTCCGGTCCCCTGACAGGTGGTATGGATGTAAACTGAAAAAAGGACTTTACACCCCATTACACCGTTTGGAGCGCTCGACATGTGGACTACGAGACGGTTGGTTTGAATTGAAATGGCGTCATGGTGGGCATGCGCAGTCGAGGCTTAGTAGCGAAAGAGGGTAGTTCAGGGGCACATGGGCGTCTTTGGGCGATTGAGGGACCATTCGTGGTCCCACTCGGTCGTGCAGCGTTTTGACCGGTAGTGACGATATGGTGCGCATGCTCGGTCGAGGATTAGTAGCGAAAGAGGGCATAGATTGAGGAACTACTCGTTGAACCAGTTTGCCGTGCCGGGTGTCATAATTAAACCATCGTGGTTTAGAGGGACCATTTGTAATTGGGGGGAGGGAGATTTGGCTTAATGTCACACTCAAGATTGTTTCTACATGACGGTGGTGTGCTCAGAATACCATATTCCGTCAAGCTCGACAAGAAATGACGGCGCCCAGGTCCCCAGAAATAAGAATAAGCAATGAATAAAATAATAATATCCTGTCTATATTGGCAAGAAATAGTTGACACACTTTATCATCAAGTATGTACCTTCACATTGAAAGCATATGTCACTTGAGTGAACAATTCCTTACAATCTCATTCGGATTTAACCTGAACCTGTCTTGGAAATCTGAGTTGGTAGTTTGGGAAATATATATTTTCTAAATCGAGACTTAAAAAATGTAAATGATGCAACCATAACTGATCAGAAACACCAAAGGAAAGTGTTAATTATTGGGGGCGTTATGGTGGTTATAGGTTGGATCACGACCGACGAACATTTGTTTCGAGGATGACCTAACATGCCGATCTGATATGATAATCTAATTTCTCTCTGTTAGGCGCTGGGCACACAGCTGGACATTATTGTTCCATTTTGCCACGTTTTTACAAACACCTGCCATTATCCACGTGACAGGGCTTACAGGATTATATAGGATTCGTAATAACGACAATAGTAATATTAAGAGAATATGGAGAATTTATTCAGAAAAAAAAATACTTCATGCTCTGATATAGAATATTGACAAAAAGGATTCAACATCAATAAAAAATGAGTGTAATGGAATTTTCAAAAATATACAAGACCGGTAGGCATATACACGTCTTATCTTTCATCAGTTATTTTCTATACCAGTATTCTGGTAGATTTTACTGGTCTCTGTTAATTTACATCATGACAAAGGTGCATATATTAATTTATAAACATGTGTATATTTTCAGCCAACGATCTGAGCTGGTAAAAAAATATAACTCCATATATTCATTTACAAACTAGCCTGCTTGTTTTCGTTCTTGTAATTAGTTTGCATCCATATTTATTCAGCTATGAAATATATCTCTGTACAAAATGCAACCCACCTATAGCCCTTCCGGAAAGTGCTTGATCTCCCCCTGAATAACAGCCGCTCTTTAGGATTAGAGGTATTAGAAGCCGCTTCCGGGAAGTAGTCGCCTCGGTTTCACTTTTACCAAAGGCACCCGCAATTATTTGGAATAATATATTGATGACCTATTCTAGAATATTTGTTTGAAAAACTATTTTGTTTATATTTTCTACATGAACCAATAGATCTTGTATACGCGTACATTATAAAGATAATTTTCATGAAAAATAGACTATTTAATTACTAAAACCAATTGTGGGGCATTTGGTACCTACCGGAAGTTCTCTGCACCAATACGCCCCTGGTGGGACAAGGGAGATAAAACGCTTTTCGAATTGGACTATAGAAAGCTAAGGCGGCTCCCACGACATCGATAATAAATGCCATTTTGATTATATTTTGACAAGAGTTAGTGTAGAACCTACACTAGTATGTGGTCTCCAGGGTTATATTTGCATAAACTGAAATTTCGAATAGTCTAGCTAGGCAGTAGCTAGGAATTCTCTGAAAAAAAAGCTAGTATTCTCATAAGAAAAAAACACACACATATTTGATAAGAAGTTAAAGTGTCATTTTCCACGAAATGTCAGAAGAGTTTTCTGAAAGAATGCTAAATCGGAAAATCTAATGAAAATTAGCCTCTTTTCAGGATAGTAGTATGTCAACATGGTCAACCATGGTCATCAAGCAAAATAATCAGAATCTCGTCATGTCAGTTTGCAAGCGTTCCTTCGATGCGGTCTTAAAATTTGAAGAACACATTGTCCAATTCCAAAATCCTTTCAAAATCGTTACTTTGAAGTTGTTTCTCGTTGTTACTTTTTAACCCTCTCTGTACCGTATCGGTACAACTGTACGGATAAAAAAGAAGTTCCACGATTTCCTGTCATTGGCATATGAAAATAAGAAATTTCTAGAGAAATATTTTGATAATATTATATATTGTTTGAAAGCTCTGACTATTGTCTTCGAAGTTACGTAGACGATGATACGCTTATCTTCGCTTCGTTCATTCACGGCACCAACATGATATGAACTTTCAAATTTACCAGTGTTGGGGGAGTTAAAAGAGTTTTCGTTTTTGACAGTGATATACTTTAATGAACTTTTATAGATAGAACAATGCATCATGGGATATCGTCCAATTTAAAAGATCCTGATTGGACGAATCAAATTTTCAAATGGAATTCCTGCATTCTCATTGGCTTCTGGAGAAAACTGAAAGAAAATTAAGCCAATCTCAGATTTCCCATAAAGATTAATTCATGCAATTTTGTGCCCCAATCGTCATATTTTCACGCAGTTTTTTAACATACCAACAGCCAAATTCAGGTTTGCTGAGGCTTATCAAAATATTGCAACAAAAAAAGGTTAGCAAGCAGAAATGGGTTAGAGCGATGCGCGTGACGACCAGAAAAAACGGCACTTTTAACCTAGCGCGGATAGATTATATCATTTCATTTGGCGAAGTCGTCATCATCAGAAAGATCGGGAGCGTAGTCCACCTTATCTTGCCCCTCTCCCTCAGCAGCCGCGGGAGCATCGTCCTGTTTGACAACCTCGTCTTGCATGGCTGGAATAAGACCTTTTCGGAAGGCAATGGAGAGCAGCTCTTCCGCATCTGCGGTCTCGGGATATTGCCGACCAGCCCATTTTAGGTACAAGGCGAACTCGTTCCAGTCCACCTTGCCATCACTGTCCATGTCCATTGCTTTTAAGGCTTTCTTAGTCTCGTCGCATCTGTAGCATCCGAAATAAGGCGCCAGGAATCCGTTGTAGAAGGCGTCGAACTCGAGGGCTTCATCCATCTTGCTCTGATCTCTCAGGTCCCATTGGTCCCACATCGTGCGTACCTCGGCGATCAGGTGTTGGATGTGAATCATCTTCGGTTCATTCTTTGCGATGACATCGCTCATTTTCGCAGTAAGTTTGCCTCCAGAGCGGTCGAAGAGAATAGCGAGGCCAATGGGACTCATGTATTCCTCTTTTCTGTTCTTGTGGAGGTCCTCCAACATGACTTCCAACATTCTTTTACCTCGGTCTTCCGTGAACTGCTTGTCCTGGCCGAACAGGTTCGTCAGTCGATCAGCAATCATCTTAGGTGAGGCGAGTGTCGTCATTCTCATGAGCGGTTCTTCGCCGAAGAAACCTGCCATGCTGAATTCTTTCTTATTTGGAGTGAATTGGTCCATGCCGAATACCATGTCCAAGGCGCGCTCACCGTAGATTGGCTGCAATGGGGCCGGTTCCTTTCCAGTAGTGATCCTGGTGACAGCTTGAGCCGCGTTTCTGAGTTCAGTGCAGTTGAAATTCTCTAGGACCTTCTTATTTCCCAGACGAACGAGGTTCATGAGGGTAACGGCTGAACAAGCATGACCCATAGAGGCGCCTAGTACACACAAGCCAGCCCAGATTCCGTTTGCCCCGTTGGCGAGGCACTCCAACTGAGTGATATCCTGCATTCCCCACTGCTCGTGGACGTGCACGAGCAGATGACCAGACTGGAAGCCGCACTTGTCCATCTCTTTGCGAACTGCAGTCGTCCACACCGCCAGCTCTTCTGGGAGATATTTGCCGGATTCTTCGAAGACTATCCCAAAGGGACGCTCCTCTGGAGGCAGGGAGGACAGATAGTTCACTATCGCGAAAACTCGTCGAGGTTTCACCTTCATGGCGGCGGGGAGGTCCCGAAGGTTGACGAAAATGTTAGCGTCGGGGTCAAGATTCTCACGTATCCATTGAAACCGCTTTGAGAAAAGCTCGCCCATCGCCTTGGCATTGAATTTCGTGTAGTCGATTCCGGCGTAAACGAGATCTGCCTCGATGACTGCATTCTTTATTCCCAGCTCTTTCATCTTCAGCATACCAATCGGGATTGCACCGCCAACTGGCACTCTATCCTTGTCAATTTTCTCCAGGAACTCCGTGAAGGCGTACATCAGACTCATATCCTCTCCCTTTTCCTTCAACTGCTTGATGAACGTGTCCCCCAGGCGAGTCATGTGAGAGAAGGATGCCACGATGATGTGCTTGAAGCCCACTTTCTTCACCTGTAAAATCAAAATGATGTCAGTTATATACATTGTTAGATTTACACAATCAACAATGTTAGTTGCATGGATAGCTCCCCTTCGCCCTCCCCCTAGAATGTAGCGAGCAAGTCATAAATCTATCATCAGAATGCGAATGTCTTGGGTTACAGTGCAAAGAAATTGGAACTCTCCTGTGTGGGAAGATTAATTTAGTCAATACGCGGAGTTTTGGTAGGGCCAGAATGCTCGTCCGAATTACAAAAAACTGTATGATCCTGTATTACTGGTTTGAGAGAGGAGGGAGGGAATTTGGTTTAATGTGACACTCAAGTTTGTTTCACTCATATGGTGACAGTCAGTTTGCTTGGGGGAGGAAGCCGGAGTACCCGGAGAGAACCACCGCCCTTCGGTAAGTAACTGATAGACTTTCACACATGGACCAGCTGGGCTCGAACCCGTGCCGGTTCAGCTTACTGGTTTGAATTATGTGGCAAAAATTTACTGGTTCTTTTATAAACTTAATTAACATACTAGTGTCATAACTATGAACAACGGGAATGTTTTTTCGTCACTTCCGAGACAGTCTGGCCCTACCATAGGTCATATATGGAGAGTTCTTCTGTTTTCATCATCCCAAAACTCTTGTGTTACACATTCAACAGTGCTAGTTTCACGAATCCCGCCCCCCCCCCCTCCAGTAGTAAGTCATAGGTAGTAAGTAAGTCACAAACAATACCATCAGAATTGTTTCCTCGTGCACGGAAGATTCCTTGGAAAGATTGGAGCACGTTCTCTTGAAATGAGGGAAGAATTCCTTGAAATATTAGGGTACATTCTTTTGAAATGTGGGAAGAATCCCTTGAAATATTAGGGTACATTCTTTTGAAATGAGGGAAGAATCCCTTGCAATATTAAGGTAGATTCCTTTGAAATGAGGGAAGAATCCCTTGAAATATTAGGGTAGATTCTTTTGAAATGAGGGAAGAATCCCTTGAAATAAGTAGGGTACATTCATTTGCAATGAGGGAAGAGTCCCTTGAAATATTAGGGTACATTCTTTTGAAATGAGGGGAAAATCCCTTGCAATATTAGGCTACATTCTTTTGAAATGAGGGAAGAATCCATTGAAATATCACTGTTAAACACAGGGTCTCACTGCGTCCTTCACAAGGATTCTTCTAAAAAATCAAATGCGGAGTTGTGCAGTTTTGGTTACTAGCACGACATTTTGCTGCTTTGGCAGACGCTCTCTCATTTATGAACGGGACGCAACCTCTCTGGCCTCATTCTCGCAAGCCAGTGTCATTTGTCTTTTGGATTGTATGCCCTGTTCTTCTCGGCATAATAAAACCTTTCAGATCGACAAATAACCATATCCACGAATGAAATTGTTAAATATATCAGCACATATTGTGCAGAAAAAAAGTGGGAGTGCTTGTCCCCTAGGCTTTCTGCCCTTTGACACTTCGGATACCTTCAGATTCATGATACCTTGATGGTGAGTTGCATTCACGGAATAAATTTTTTATATCTGCTGATACTGGACATTATAGAACTACAAAAGGTATCCATTTGCCCTCATTCTCACAAGGCAAGTCATTGATTTTCGAGGATTTTTTTTGTCTTTTGCTGCTCAAGGTAGTTCAGTAGGGCGAAATGCCCGCCCCCCCCCCCTTACCAAATTTTCTGCGCTACCTCCGGAAAGACAAAAAATGGAGAGCTGAAACTCATTGCCTTTGTAGTTTATCATATTGGGGTCATTTTGAGCCTATTTGCATAACCCCCCGAGCAGAAGATCATGAGTAAAGTCAAGATGGCGGCCACGTGGGGTACCAGAACAGTGATGTTTTTGTCATATTTCTTCAAATTTTCTGCTTTTCCTCGACGAAAAATGGGCAAAAATTATTTCACATCACATTAATATTTACTAATTTTTCATGCAGTTGTTGCGGAGAAATTGCATAAATAAAAAATTCGGAAAATCCAGCTGAAAAATCGACCAAAAAATGCCGTTTTTGAAAATGACGTCACTGTGACGTCATCAATGCGACCACCTTGGATTTTTTTCACATTTTCTGGTAGATCTTCACCCAAGGGTATAGTCTGATAAGTTTCAACCCCCTTGCTCAAGGGGTAAGAAAAATAATTAGGAGGGGGGCATTTCGCGCCCCCCTTCCCACAGGCCAGGATACGTCTCAAAAAGCCCAGGCAAGATAGGGTTAATTAAGATCGGAATTCGCAATTTTACATCCAGAGTTCACCGAATATTCCGGGTCAGCTCCCTGGCCCAATGGTGCGAACACACTAGTGGAGAGATATGATTCATCCGTTGAATTGTGAATCTCTCCGATCATTGCCATTAGTAGTATATAAAGAGCATTACGAGTCGTATTGACCTACTTTTTTGTTCCCCCCGGTGGCGGAGTGTGGCGGAACTTTTCGGGGGATTCCCCAGTGGGGGTTTCCCAATGACGATCACGTGATCAAGGCATGTCTAGACTTGTTCTGGGTTGTACAGTTCTGCCATACGGAGGATGGGTACTAGTATTTCAAATAAATAAATTAATTAAATAATTAATTTTAATTAATTACTTGTAAAATGGCGGTGTTTTTAGACGGCACAAGGGAGCAAACGAGCCGGTGGGGACGTCAAGGGGAGAAAAAACCCCTCACATTACCCTCAAAAAAACCTCTTAAGCCATATAATAATAATGAACATAATCTATAGGGGTTGTACCATGTTAATAGGATCAGTCTAGCATCTGTACCACCCTAGGGTCGAGTGTTTATTGTCCCGTGTATCTCCGCAAAACGTAAACAAACACAATGGCGGCTCCAGGATGGTGCGGGGACGCCCTTTCCATAGCACGGCGTCGACCGTAGCGCCATCTGCACACATTGACGCAAGGGAGACAACTCGTGTGGACCAACCGTGTGGAAATAGCCGTGTTGGAGCTAGGGGAGTGACTACTGGTCCAGTGGGGTCGAGTGAGGTATCAAAGTAAAGCATTCGTGAAGGGGCATGTAATGGGCTGGGTGTGGGGTTGAAATAGCGTCATTCTGCGCATGCGCGGTGGCCCGAGTGTATGAAAATAGCCGTTTTGGAGCTAGCGAAGCCAATAATGATCCAATGGGGTCGAGTGAGGTATCAAAGTGAAGCTTATGTGAAGGGGCATCTGACTGGACTAGTGGGTTGAACTAGCGTCATTCTGCGCATGCGCGGTGGCCGAAGGGTATGGAAATAGACGTTTTGGTATCTAGGGGAGCCAATAATGGTGCAATGGGATCGAGTGAGGTATCAAAGTGAAGCTTAGGTGAAGGGGCATCTGACTGTACTAGTGGGTTGAACTAGCGTCATTCTGCGCATGCGCGGTGGCCGAAGGGTATGGAAATAGACGTTTTGGTATCTAGGGGAGCCAATAATGGTGCAATGGGATCGAGTGAGGTATCAAAGTGAAGCTTAGGTGAAGGGGCATCTGACTGGACTAGTGGGTTGAACTAGCGTCATTCTGCGCATGCGCGGTGGCCCAAGAGTATGGAAATAGACGTTTTGGTATCTAGGGGAGCCAATAATGGTGCAATGGGGTCGAGTGAGGTATCAAAGTGAAGCCTATGTGAAGGGGCATCTAATGGGTTGGGTGTGAGGTTGACATATCGACCTTCTGCGCATGCGCGGTGGCCGAAGGGTATGAAAATAGCCTTGTTGGAGCTAGGGGAGTCCCTAATGGTCCGATGGGATCGAGTGAGGTATCAAAGTGAAGCATTCATGAAGGGGCATCTAATGGACTGGGTGTGGGGTTGAACTATCGGCCTTCTGCGCATGCGCGGTGGCCGAAGGGTATGAAAATAGCTTTTTTGGAGCTAGGGGAGTCCCTAATGGTCCAATGGGGTCGAGTGAGGTATCAAAGTGAAGCCTAGGTGAAGGGGTATTTTATGGCTGGGTGGGTGCATGTAAAATTTTTCCTGAAAAAAAAAAACGGAAAACGGACTTTATCGAAAAATCCGGGAAAATGCCTATATGGGGTATGGGGGGTATATAGGTCGCCGGGCTTAACGGGGCTTGTCTGTCAATAGAGTTATCTCCCCCTAGTTCCAGGGTGGGTGTATGTAAAAATTTTCCTGAAAAAATACGGAACACGGACTTTATCCTAAATTACGGGAAAATGCCTATATGGGGTATGGGAGGTATAGGACCATCCTGGGAAACCTACTTCCCTACATTTGCGGTATAGGTTGTGGGGTCGCGTTTTACTCGTCTCGTCATTTAGAACATGATAGGAGGTGTCCCCGTGCGAATCGGTGAAATTTTTGAAAAAAGTCGCCGAGCCCCATATAGTCCCATACTGGGAGTATAGGATCAATGTTTGTCCCCCTGGGAAACGTACTTCTATACATTTGCGGTAGGGTTGTTTGGATTTGTTTTTCACGTCTCGTCAAGGCAAACACCATAGGAAGTGTCCCGAAGCGAATCGGTGAAATTTTTGAAAAAAGTCACCGAGGCCTGGGTAGGCCCATAGGCCTATACTGCATGGCTATGGGTGTATAGGGCCATACGGGGTGGACATGTTGGAGTCTAGGTGAGTCCCTAATGGTCCAATGGGGTCGAGTGAGGTCTTATTTTGAAGCTCTCGTGGAGGAGCACTTGACTACACTAATGGTTCGTCCGTGTTCAATAGTCTGCGCATGCGCAGCCTAGCCCGTAGTATAGAAAACAGGCATTTTGGGTGCTATGTAGGGGTGTGTTTGGGGTCGAGATGAGCTAATCACGGTTCGAATGGGTCGTGTGAGGTGTCAAAGTGAAGCTTGTGTGGGGTAGAGTCAGAATGGTGTGTTTTTGAATGCATGTCGCGTCAATCTGCGCATGCGCAGTTGGTTGTAGTAAGTAAAGTGGCCATGTTGGGGCAGTACATGAAGGTATTTGGGGTAGAGATGGGCTATTCACGGTTCGAACGCGTCCTGGAAGGTGTCATCTTGTAGTTCTCGGGGTGTACATTCCGATTTGAGGGGTGTCCGCGTCATCTGTGACGTCATTGATGACGTCATCAGTACGAGTAGTAGCGAAAGTGTGCATTTTGGGGCAGTGAAAGAAGGTATTTGGGGTAGAGAGGACCTATCCTTAGTCCGAATGCGTCGTTGGAGGTGTCGTCTTGTAGCTCTCGAGGTGTACATTCCGAGTTCAGGGATATCCACAGCATCTGTGACGTCATGGGTGACGTCATCAGTACGAGTAGTAGCGAAAGTGGGCATTTTTGTAGCAGTGAAGGATGTTATTTGGTGTAGAGATGAACCATCTGCGGTGCGAATGCGTCGTGTGAGGTGTCATCTTGTAGCAACGCCCACCAACGCCATTCTTAATGCTTCAACGCCCTGGTGAAATAGCTCAGAAGCTCTGATATTCCATGGATTTGTCACTAATTCTTCGAAATGCAGTGACGCCCTCGACGTCCGTCGTTACGCTTTAACACTCTAACATAACACTATGATATAGACCGGAGAGAGAACAGCAACAACAACAAGGATGACACATGAGAGAACAACAACAACAACAATTTTTTTTCATATAGTTTATTTTCCCCTCCATCATAACATACCCACGCTGGGGGAGCCGCGTTGGGTATGTTTACAATTCAAGAAAGATTCTTGTCCGATCAGAGGCCACCATTTGCATGTTTTATATTCGTTCCTGTCCGTTAGATGTATTCTTGTTCAATCAGAAGTCTCCATTTCAGAAAAATCCATCTTCGGCCATGTTCGCTCTGAACCGTTTATTCTAATCATCGTCGGGCAGGCCAGGATACCGTTGAGGCCACATATACTCAGATAGTTGTTTGTGCATTCTGAGTATCTATCAGTGCATGGGTGAATACTTTCATCCGATGGGTTGATTGGTCGTCTTGGTCACGAAAAACGTAACATTGGTCACCCTCTTTACCACCCATTGTGTGCTGGGTCGTTGTTGTTTGGCCCATCTCAAGGCATCCAGTTGTTCCACTTGGACCAGCATCATCTCTAGTGACCTCCGGTGAATGATGGTAAACGGTTGGTCGTACACTGGGTGGATGGCACTGGAATAGAAATAGCGCAATTCACCCGTCACCTTATGGCACAAGATGAACCCGAAAGCGACATTCAATGTGAAGGCCGTAGGTTGGTCATTGAAGATGGTTTCCACGTAGCTGCGTAGACGGGTGAGCTTGGTCAGTGGGAAATTGTAGATATCTTGAATAGGGCGATGACGGTGGACACAGTGCCGTGTCATGGTCCAATGGCGCCGAGAGATGTCACTCTCTGGATGATATTCAGGTAAGAGATCGCTAGGAACATTTATGGGCTCGTCCAGAAAATGTTCGATGTATGACGTATGACTCGAAACCGTAACGGTGGGGTCCGGCCGGAAATCCAGGCTCTTCCCAACTGCAGGTATAGGCGGGCTCTCTGTCATCGCATCACCAGTGGCGTTCGTCTTCCCGGGCTTATCTTCAGTGGGTCTCACCTTCCGCGGCTCCTCTTCAGTAGGAAGTTGTCGCCAAAACCGTGGTACCGGGGCATGAATCAAACGCTGATGCAGTTTTAACTGACTGCGTCGTTTGAAGAGTTGACCACAATCCTTACATTGTTCCGTCGCGTCCTCGTGGAATGAACGTTCGTGGCGCAGTAAAGCATCTTCTCGATTAAATGACCGTGCGCAGGTTATACAAGTATACAGTCCATCTTTGTGGGTGGAGGTCTCGTGGCGTCGTAAATTATCTAGACGAGTAAACTTCTTCTGGCAAGTTGTGCAAGTGAACATCTTGGTGGTTGACAGAGTGTCTGATGAAACGGCAAGGCCGCTTCCTTTTTATAGCACGCTAGCTGGTAATCTATTTTTAGCACACTCTACCCCAAGTCGAGGATCGACACTGGTGTACTGGTGTACGACTGAGCCGCATTGAAGACCCTCATACATACCCCAATGCAGGCGCAGACGCGAAGTACCCGGGTGATAGACACGGACGTCACGGATCCGAAAAGACAC
>JAVTVY010049524.1:0-24248 GCA_036873755.1 Hanleya hanleyi
CACAGGGGCTCGTTACCGTTGTTAATTGGTTAAATAAGTTGATTATAGGGGGGGTCGAGGTCGGTAATAAAAGCTCTTTTATTACCGACCTCGACCCCCCCTATAATCAACCTATTTAACCAATTAACAACGGTAACGAGCCCCTGTGGGCTTAGTGTGCTGAAGTGGATCGCGGTCAATGAATACACCAGCGTGATAGAGAACCATCCACTGTATAGAGTGCACCGTGACTGAACCTATAGAGTCAGGCAGCCAAAGGGGTGAAGCTTCCGCTAGAGATTCCATAAAGAGGTTTAACAGATTTGGCATCGATTTGAATTGAATTGAACCTTTATTCACCTTAGTATCAGGTTAACATAAATTATTAAACCGTAAATGTATATAATCTATTTAACAGTACAGAAGGCGGGGAATAAAGCCCATAGAGGGCTTGTTCTATCCCAAATGTATATATACAAAAAGTAAATTGTGGCAATGCAACCTGAGGATTAGATGGAAAGTCAAGGCTATATAGCAAAGAACATGGCAGTGTATTTTTTTATATTAGAAATTCGGAAACCTTTTTCTCATTTGGTGTCTCAAATAACTGATGGATCACTATAACCAAATCAAGTTTTTAGCCAATTCAGTATAAACGTATAAAACTTATAATAATTGGGTTGACGCCTGTACGCCAGGACATATATGAGATAGAACCTGTACATAATTAAACTAATCAGCGCTTTAAGAGAGAGTTGTCGAGGGAGGCTATTCCACTTATAAGAGCAGGTAAGATTTAACTGATGAAACTGTTGGAACTAAGGGGAGTGCAAGGGCCATGAGTTGATGAGGTGGTCTTTCAGACGAGATTTGAAGAGCGACAGTAATGTGATTGATTTGAGATGGGGAGGGAGGGTGGATACTTCATGTAAGAAAGCACGAGAGAGAATGGTATGAAGGGGTACATGTAACCCTAATCCTGCAACGTCAGAATGAACACCGTCAGAATGAAGATTGTCTTTTCTTCGAACTGACGCTTTACACCACAATGAAACACAATAAATTTTTCTCTGTACGACAGAATGCAGCGTCACAATGGATAATGGAAGACTTTCTTTCTGCTGGCACTTTGCACCGGCAGAATGGTAGGAAGGGGTACATGTAACCCTAATCCTGCAACGTCACAATGAACACCGTCAGAATGAATATTGTCTTTCTTCAAACTGACGCCTTGTAACGTCACAATGAAACGCGTCAGAATGAACATGTCTTTCTTCAGAGCGTCACTTTGCAACGTCACAATCAAAGTCAATCCTGCTTACCAGAATCACAATATAACACAATCACCTTTTCCCTCTACGGCAGAATGGAACGTCACAATGGAAAATGAAAGACTCTCTCTCTTTCTGCTCGCGGGCACTTTGAACTGGCAGAATGAAAGGAAGGGTTGAGCCTAACCCTGTAACGTCACAATGAAGTCCGTCAGAATGAAGATGTCTTTCTTGAGAGCGACACTTTGCAACGTCACAATCAAAGCCAATCCTGCTTTCTAATTTGAGTTATACAAGGTACCTGTTTGTCGGTAAGGCGAAATGGAATGACACAATGAAAAATTTAAGACCATATTTTTTCGAACTGACGCTGCAACGTCACAATGAAACACAGTCACTTTACCTCTTTACGGCAGAAAGCAGCGGCACAATGGAAGATCAGAGAATTTGAACCGGCAGAATGTAACCCTGTAACGTCACAATGAAGTGCGTCAGAATGAACATGTCTTTCTTCAGAGCGTCACTTTGCAATGTCACAATCAAAGTCAATCCTGCTTAGCAGGATCACAATATAACACAATCACTTGTTCCCTCTACGGCAGATTGAACGGCACAATGGAAAATGAAAGACTTTCTTTCTGCCGGCACTTTGAAGCGACAGAATGGAAGGAAATAAACTGTTTAATTGGTCATCAGAAACATTACTTTTTCTCAGTACGGCAGAATGGCACGTCACAATGAAAAATTTGAGACCATCTTTTTTCGAACTGACGCTGCAGCGTCACAATGAAACACAGTCACTTTAGTTCTTTACGGCAGAATGCAGCGGCACAATGGAAAATCAGAGGCTTTTCTTCTGCCGGCACTTTGAACCGGCAGAATGGAAGGAAGGGGTGAGCCTAACCCAGTAACGTCACAATGAAGTGCGTCAGAATGAAGATGTCTTTCTTGAGAGCGTCACTTTGCAATGTCACAATCAAAGCCAATCCTGCTTTCTAATTGGAGATAGTTGCTAAATAATTAGCTATTACGCTATACAAAGGTACCTGTTTTGTCGGTACGGCAGAATGGAACGACACAATGAAAAATTTAAGACCATATTTTTTCGAACCGACGCTGCAACGTCACAATGAAACACAGTCACTTTACCTCTTTACGGCAGAATGCAGCGGCACAATGGAAAATCAGAGAATTTTCTTCTGCCGACACTTTGAACCGGCAGAATGGAAGAAAGGGTGAGCCTACATGTAACCCTGTAACGTCACAATGAAGTGCGTCAGAATGAACATGTCTTTCTTCAGAGCGTCACTTTGCAACGTCACAATCAAAGTCAATCCTGCTTAGCAGCATCACAATATAACAATCACTTCTTCCCTCTACGGCAGAATGGAACGGCACAATGGAAAATGAAAGACTTTCTTTCTGCCAGCACTTTGAAGCGACAGAATGGAAGGAAGGGTTGAGCCTAGCCCTGTAACGTCACAATAAAGTCCGTCAGAATGAAGATGTCTTTCCTGAGAGCGTCACTTTGCAACATCACAATTAAAGCCAATCCTGCTTTCTAATTGGAGTTAGTTGCTAAATAATTAGCTATTACGCTATACAAGGTACCTGTTTAGAAAGTTAGCGTTGACACATATTTGTTTCAAATGAAGCTTTCTCCGCATTGTTACAGTGCAGGCCTTGCATTTTCGAAATCAGACCACGCTGATTGACAGGCCTGTTTACAGGTGATCACAGGGCTGATTTATTCTTAATTGGGCTAATTTCAATATAAAAGAATATCCACAGTAAGCCTTTACCAGGCTGATGAATAGGCCCTGTCTCAAGTACTGACCGGGCCTATCACGGGGCCGCGCCTGATCAGCCCCGTCAAAATGCAAGGCTTGCAGTGCCATGCATGTACTTCATAAGTAGTCGGTAGGTGCCTATATAAATAAGGCATACTTGTTGCTTGCTAAAATGTTATCAGCACTTTATTAGTAATTGGGGGTAGCTCCCTTTTGCGTGTAAAATTGAACTATTACATGAATCCAATCAATGTCTACATGTAATTAGTATATAGTGTTGTTCCCCTTGTATTCTGATTATCTGCTCTTCAGTCGACTTCACATACATTCCTCCCTAACACCGCTTTGACACTTGACACTCGACTTCACATACATTCCTCCCTAACACCGCTTTGACACTCGACTTCACGTACATTCCTCCCTAACACCGCTTTGACATTCGACTCCACGCACTTCAGATATATTCCTTCCTAACAGGGCTTTGAAACTTAACTTCAATCACACTCATGCCGAACACACAGCTTCAACTTTACCCTAGTAACGCTTTGGTGGAGAAATTATCTGACTTCTATAGCTGAAATGACCATAAACCTGATAGTTATGCAGCATACCTAATCCTAACTCCTAATCCCGCTTTGACACTCGACCTGACATACATTCCTCCCTAACACCGCTTTGACACTCGACTTCACATACATTCCTCCCTAACACCGCTTTGACCAGTCGACTTCACATACATTCCTCCCTAACACCGCTTTGACATTCGACTTCACATACATTCCTCCCTAACACCGCTTTGACACTCGACTTCACATACATTCCTCCCTAACGCCGCTTTGACAGTCGACTTCACATACATTCCTCCCTAACACCGCTTTGACATTCGACTTCACATACATTCCTCCCTAACACCGCTTTGACACTCAACTTCACATACATTCCTCCCTAACACCGCTTTGACACTCGACTTCACATACATTCCTCCCTAACACTGGTTGACACTCGACTTCACGTACATTCCTCCCTAACACCGCTTTGACACTCGACTCCATGTACATTCCTCCCTAAAACCGATTTCACATTCAACTAAACATACCTTCCTCCCTTACACGGGTTGACACTTGACTTCACATGCATTCCTCAACACTGCTTTGACGCTGAACTAAACATACATTCCCCCTAACATCATTACCCCAGTTATGCTTTGGTGGAGAAATTATCAGACTTCTATAGCTGAAATGACCCTGAACCTGATAGTTATGAAGCATACCTAACCCTAAGTCCTAATCCCGCTTTGACGCTGGACTTCACATACATTCCTTCCGAACATCAGTTTGACAATCAACACATTACCCCAGTTACGCTTTGGTGGAGAAATTATCAGACTTCTATAGCTGAAATGACCCTGAACCTGATAGTTATGAAGCATACCTAACCCCAAGTCCTAACACCGCTTTGACACTCCACTTTACATACATTCCTCCCGAACACCACTTTGACAATCAACTTCACTTACATTCCTCCCTAACACCGCTTTGACAGTCGACTTCACATACATTCCACCCTAACACCGCTTTGACACTCGACTTCACATACATTCCTCCCTAACACCGCTTTGACACTCCACTTTACATACATTCCTCCCTAACACAGGTTGACACTCGACTTCACATACAATCCTCCCTAACACCGCTTTGACACTCAACTCCATGTACATTCCTCCCTAACACCGCTTTGACACTCGACTTCACGTACATTCCTCCCTAACAGCGCTTTGACAGTCAACTCCACATACATTTTTCCCTAACACCGCTTTGACACTGCACTTCAGATATACTCCTTCCTAGCAGTGCTTTGAAACTCAACTTCAAGCACACTCATGCCGAACACCCAGCTTCGACATTACCCTAGTTCGGCTTTGGTGGAGAAATTGTCTGACTTCTATAGCTGAAATGATCCTGAACCTGATAGTTATGAAGCATACCTAACCCTAAGTCCTAATCCCGCTTTGACGCTGGACTTCACATACATTCCTCCCGAACACCACTCTGACAATCAACTGCATTTACATTCCTCTCTAACACCGCTTTGACAGTCGACTTCACATACATTCCACCCTAACACCGCCTTGACACTCGACTTCACATACATTCCTCCCTAACACCGCTTTGACACTCGACTTTACATACATTCCTCCCTAACACTGGTTGACACTCGACTTCACATACAATCCTCCCTAACACCGCTTTGACACTCGACTCCATGTACATTCCTCCCTAACAGCGCTTTGACAGTCGACTTCATGTACATTTCTCCCTAACTCCGCTTTCACACTCGACTTCATGTACATTCCTCCCTAACACCGCTTCGACAATCGACTCCACGTACACTTTTTCCTGACACCGCTTTGACACTGCACTTCAGATATATTCCTTCCTAACAGTGCTTTGAAACTCAACTTCAAGCACACTCATGCCGAACACCCAGCTTCGACATTACCCTAGTTACGCTTTGGTGAAGAAATTATCTGACTTCTATAGCTGAAATGACCCTAAACCTGATAGTTATGCAGCATACCTAACCCTAAGTCCTAATCCCGCTTTGACACTCGACCTGACATACATTCCTCCCTAACACCGCTTTGACACTCTACTTCACATACATTCCTCCCGGACCGCACTGCGGTGGTCTAATGGTTAGAGCGTCGGCCTCGTAAGCGGTAGGTACTGGGTTCGATCCCAGGCCGGGTCATACCTAAGACTTGAAAAAATGGAACTTGTTGCTCCCTCGCTTACGCTCAGCATTAAGAGGATAGAACAAGGACTGGTTCGCTCGGTGTCAGTATAATGTGACTGAGTGGGGTGTCATGTCTGCCTATGGCATGATATTTCAGTGGGACAGCACTATAAAATGGCAGCATTAGAACTGCTCTGTTACAAGTAGGTACCCCTGCCCCTCCCCTCCCTTCCCTTCCCCGCCGTGACATAGCTGAAAAAATGCTGAAAGCGACGTTAAACCCTATTCACTCACTACATTCCTCCCTAACACCGCTTTGACAGTCGACTTCACATACATTCCTCCCTAACACCGCTTGGACATTCGACTCTAAATAGCACAGGTACATCTTCTAATCATAAAAAACATGTGTACCAAGTTTCATAATCATTCAATGACAGCTGACAACTGCAGCAAACTGTGGTGTACAGATGTACATGTGCACTTCAGCCAAACGTAAAACTCTATCATTTGACATAATTTGGAGAAAAATTAATATTTCATTCTCTAATCATAAACATGTGTACCAAGTTTTGTAATCATTCAATGAGAGCTGACAACTGCAGCAAACTTACCATGTACATGTACATGTATACATATAGAGGCTTACATGTACAATTCATGTACAAAACGGAAAACTCTATCATTTGCCATAATTTGGAGAAAAATTAATATTTCATCTCAAAAATAGCACAGGTACATCCTCTAATCATAAGAAACATGTGTACCAAGTTTCATAATCATCCAATGACAGCTGACAACTGTAACAAACTTTCCAAGTACAGATGTACATGTGCACTTCAGCTAAACGCAAAACTCTATCATAGGGATTTTAACATTGGAGCACCTAGGTGGTATACCCACCCCCCATATTTTTTTTTTTTTAAATATTTTTTCCTAGATTTTTGTTCATTTCCAGGCAGGGGACACCAACACCGACACTGACAACCGACACCGACGACGACATCCTCTCCCCCCCCCTCACAATATCTCCCCTTTACGCCGACAATAGCAGTTCTTGGAAAGATTTACATTGAACTGTCAAACGCCGTAACGCCGTTTCTATGAAGAGATACATTACCGTAGTAGTATAGGCCGACAGGCAAACTGATTTACCACTCTCAGCCCCGACCACCGACCCCTTATGAAAATGTTTCAAATGCGCGGCGTTGTATAAAAGACACTCTTCGCCAATTTCGTGATCCTTACATGTCAAATCCTCCTGTTTGTATATGTATGTAACATTGACACATTTTGTGTGTAAAAATACACAAAACAAAATTAACAAAGAGTACGGTCAGTCTGCCACTTCATTCTTCCGATCACAGAAATCCTTGTATTTTAAATACTTGATACAGTGACATTGTGCCGTGCACCAAAAAAAGAAAGAAGAGAAATTCTTCTAGTTTTTATATTTTAAATAGTTGATAAGTTGGAAAAGTTGAATTGGGGCATTCTGCCATGATAAAAAAAAAAAGAATGTAATGAAATAGTTGATCAGTTGAGAAAGTTTAATTGAGACATTCTGCCGTGATAAAAAAAAAAAACGAGTACAAGGCCATAATTTTCATTGTGCCATTCTGCCGTCTCCCCAAATAAGGGAGAATACGGTCATTCTGCCGCTTCATTCTGCCGGCC
Source organism: Hanleya hanleyi (assembly GCA_036873755.1). NCBI lineage: Eukaryota > Metazoa > Mollusca > Polyplacophora > Lepidopleurida > Hanleyidae > Hanleya > Hanleya hanleyi. Next base: position 7,454 of record JAVTVY010049524.1, read on the forward strand.
ACAGTAATAGTCCTATTTGTAAATACTTGATAAATTGAGAGAGCTTCATTGTGCCATAGTGCCGTCGCCAAAATAAAAGAGAAGGCCTACACGGCCACGATTTTCATTCTGCCATTCTGCCGTCTCCCCAAAAAAGACAGCATAGGGCCATTCTGTCGCTTCATTCTGCCGGTCACAGAAATACTCCTGTTTCAATATCCATGTATCACGGCTCCAACCACCACCACCCACCCACCCTATTTAAGTTAATGCCATTGGCGTAAACGCCAATAAGGAGAGGATATCTCTCTCGTGCTTTCTTACATGAAGTATGGACCGGAGGGAGGGAGTTCTAGACTCTCGGACCTTTGACTTTAGCAGTATAAAAGAGAAATTGTGAGAAAAAGCGTGGTTTGTGTATATTTAAATGTGCCTGTCAGGTTGGGTAGGAGTGAATGGTGGACAAGAGAGTAAAGTAGGCGCGAAAAGAGTGGGGTAAAGAAATTGGGTGGAAGATGAATTTATGGCCAAGTAAATGGAGATTATAATTATTTGTCAGCGAAAAAGGCAGGAGCTTCAGTTTAGAGAAAAGATGACCTTTATGGGCAAGACGGACGCTGAGGGTTATAATGCGAAGTATAGTCGCTTCTGGAGAAGAACTAATGGTTGAATATGGGTTTTGTAAGTGTTGGCCCGAACAATGTTTCAGTAGGAGATATAGGAGTAGAATAAAGTGTATACTATAACATTATCAGAGTACTTTTAGTCAAGCAGTGTTTTATGCTGTTTATTATCCCGGCGTTCCGTGACAGTTTCGAAGTCAGTATTTTGATATGTGTTTGCCAGTTTAATTTATCGTTAAGGCTGATTCCAAGGAATTTAAAGGTGTTTACAGCTTCGATTTCCTGATTTGCATCTACGGATCATGTGGACATGTGGAAAGGAAACAGAGAGGTGCTTACCTGGCACCCATGAGCATTTTGAAAAACGCCATGTTTCGATGGCAACCACTGTACAAAATAACTGGAATGGGAATCATTCGATCAATATCTGAATAATTTCGACACCCAGCCTTAGTATCTTAACCGCGCTTCTATTGCAGATGCTTATGTGAAGACAATGAAGTATCAAGCTCCACACGGCAATATATCAATAATCAAGATGGTCGCTATGGTGACGTCACGGTGATGTCATTTTCTAGGAAAATGTATTTCCGGCCGACATTTTCTCCGCATTAACTGGGGAATAAATTAGAAAATATGTATGTGATATGAAATAAAATAAAATACTCTTTGGCATATTTAAATCACTTCATTTTTCTGATGTAAACACAAACATACATTAATGTGTAACTAGTGATATTTTCTCTTAGAAACAGAATTATACAGTTTAGTATTTTGAAACCTTACACAGCCAGAAAAACGGTGTTGGCCCAACACCATTTTTTAGTGTTGAGGCCAGTTCAACACCAATAAGTGGTGTTGAGAAATGGTGTTGACATAATTCAACACTAAAATGTGGTGTTGAGGCCAGTTCAACACCAAAAAACGGTGCTGAGAAAATGGTGTTGACCCAATCCAACACTGAAAAATGGTGTCGAGACCAGTTCAACACCAAAAAACGGTGTTGAAAGAATGGTGTTGAAAATCTAACACTGAAAATTGGTGTTAGACCAGTTCAACACCAAAAAACAGTGTTAAGAAAAGGAGGTGTTTCGACACCAGTTTAACGCCAAAACGGTGTTAAGAGAATGGTGTTAAAATTCCAACATTGAAAAAAAAAAAAGGGTTATGTGAAACCCGGCAGGCTCGCCGTTTTGGTTTACGCCAATAAGACTGTTACCAACTACAAATTGATATTTGAATTTACTTCAATTTCAAAATTTCAAATTTCAAGCTAAGAAAAATGCAATTTTAATTGCCAGCCCTTATAAAAAATACCATGGTTTACAACAGGTTGAACCATGGTAACCACGTTAATACCATGGTTTACATGGTTTGCATGGTACTACCATGGTAATACCATGGTACAGATGTACCATGGTTCAATGTACTCTGTTCAACTATCGTAATACCATGGTACAGATGAACCATGGTTCAATATACCATGGTTAACCACTTTGAACAATAGTAATAGCATGGTACATAACAACCATGGTACAATATACCATAGTTAACCAAAATATTATTTTCCCGATTTTTTGGCGTAATGTTGTTAGTGACAAAAAAATACAATTGGAAGGATTTCAATTTACGACAAATAAATGAATGGATGCAAAGTTATATGCCTGTGAATAAAGTTGAATGGCTGACAGAATGGCTTAGAAACCGGTAAAGTTAAACAAATGATGTCTACCAAATGTACTGATTGTAATTTGTATAAGCATGCCAATAGCGCCACGTGGTGCGAGGCAGGAGAGAAATGTTGACATCTGAACAGTTATATATTCGGTACTCTGATGAACGTTTGGCCTAGAACAAAAGACATTCCTATTTTCCGGGCTGGAATCAGTGAGGCTTATAACATGTTTAATTGTGATCCCTGCATTAATTATGGGGATTATAAACAGGGATAGTCTCCCCGTAGTTCCCGGAAATAGGAAGTTCAACTCCGCAAACTTTGACCCTGCAGAGCTACGGCGTTGGCCTTGCTTCGATGAGAAGACGTCTCACGAATAGACTGGCTGCCGACTTAGCATGCTGTGCATGCGGTTCAGTACCGCATGATAAAATTGCGTTTTGAAAGACAAGATTTTTGTAGCTGTCAGGGAGAAAAGTGATGAAAATCTTACTAGCCACTGTGCTGATGAATAAAATATAGTTTTGAATATCCCTAAAATATGCATATATTCGGCAAAACTAGCTGCCTGGCGAACAGAAAAGGGAAATGTGCGGATAGCTGACAGTCAACATGTGCTTCAAAGCTTTATACGATTTTTCCTAAATTTGAAGGGAATACGGAATTCTCAACTTTAATACAGGAGTATTTTTATCAAAAGTATTTGTCAGTTCAGTAGTTCAAGTTGCCGAATAAATCCTTCGTCGGATTTCGACTTGTCAGACAACAACAACACGTACACTAGTCAGGCTGACATTACGTCGTCGGGATTCTCTATTTTATTTTGTGTTTATCTGCGGTGATCAGTCAGGCTATTCGCCTCTTTCTCATGTGTCGATCACATGACCTGCTGGGTGAGTTCCGGTCGTTTGACGTCGTAAAACTTGCATGGAGCATGCTAGTTTTTCGTTGACAGCGTCTGTTCCATATGAGTGAAAATTATACAAGTTGTCTTGCTCGAAAGCTAATGTACTTCTGAAATATTATCTACCAGAATCAAACTGCAAAACTACGTTTTAAAAATAATTCCCATTGACTTCAATGTTATTTTCGCGACCATCAAATCTCCCGCAGGTTACGTCCCATAAGATAAGATAACATTATTCTTTATTGTACAAGCGTCAATGACTGACAGAGTACAAAATTCACATAACTATAACAACAGGTCAATTAATTCCAAACTTATAGGACATATCATATGTATCATATTCCCATATGCCGTCGGCTGGAACTCACCCAAAATGTACCACGTGACTGCGCTTGTGCATCTCCCGATTTGTTTCTATACTTCGTTGATTTCCGTTTTTCTTCTGATGGCTGATCGATTCCGTCAAGTCATTCGGAACTCCCGAGCGGAAATCTACGAAGGGGACTGATTCTACATCTCAAACCGGAGATCCCCGAGAAGTTGCGAATGCCGTCAAGTGTGAGATCGAAAACGAGGCTTCTCATACAACAATCATGGCGGAAGGTCAACCTCGCCACCAGGGGTCGCTCTCCGCTGGAAAATTGGCCGCTCCGACGAACCCCTGGGACGACGGTCGCTGAAAATTGGTCCCATAATACATTGAAAAATTCTTTCACGTGGCCCCTTCCGGTTCCATTGGAACATATCCTATTCTTTATAGAACGTCAGTCATGAGTCATTTTCATGGCCAGTGTCATAACGTCATGACGTCAGAATAAAAAAATGTTTCGCAAGAATGCATAAAGAATTCTAGTAGGCTACGTCATCTTTCAGACGCGCTCGTAACATTCATGACGTCGGGACGTCGGCTTGATCCCCACAGATACGCTCTCGTTATGTTCTAAATTTTAGGGTTTTGTTTTCTATCCAATGACCGATCGTACTGCCGAGCGCCCTCCCAGAGCATAGACTGGATACCCGTCTCTATTAATAACGTTGGGATACATAGAGACTGGCCCCGGGTCCTGTGACCTTCGCCTTGGCGGCGACGTCATATCCCATAATGCCTCTCGTGACGTTGACCCGTAAATGTTATAACACACGTGCGAGCCTTACGAGAAAAACATGAAATAAATTCCACTGTATTCGGAAAGAATATTCGGGAATGAAAAGGCACGAGATATATGGTCTGCTGTAGAATTTAAGGGCTATCTCCATTTAAAAAACTAAAAGATGTACTATTAGTATAATGTATTATGATCACGGATATACTACAGACAAATACATGGTCATAATAATGTGACATTACTGTGGTTAAACAAATGGGGTTACAAAATTAAAAAAAAGGAATTGATTCGACTTCTAGGCTCATAAAAATATTCGTTTTATCATATTTTTAATATATGTTTTTCTACAATGTCTGGAACATGTTCATTCGAGTAACGTGTGCCATGGCATGGAAGGCATGGAAAGTCAATCTGAGTTTTTGACCATTATCTCGATTTTTTATGTTCTGCAGAAGTGTTATATTCACGATCCTATGCTACATTCATGATCCTATAATACAAGAAACATGGGGAATGTATTTAGATTTAAAATTAATTGCTGAACTTTCACTGAACGTGACCAAATCTACGTGTCGGCATCTCACCGAAAATTCCCCGCCGGTGAATCGACACGGTATCTTTTCCAGTAATGTGTTCGCCATGAAATACGAGGAAATCTTCATCAAACTAAATATTTCCGAAATGAGCATCTCCTCAAGATAGAAGAAATACCAGAATTAAAATCGGATATAGATATGGCGAATCTTCCAAATCAAGTGATCAATTTGCCAGCCGTTGCAATTCGTCAACAGAAAGCATTTTCGGTTCTATTCCCATATTATCCTTTTTATGGTTATGGTTATCCTTAAATGGTTATTATTGCCTCATCTCTGAGGTCAGTTTCTTCTCAGATATACGAAATGACTTAACTGTTAAATACAGAAGTGAGCGTATGCAACTGAAACTGCGTAGATTGAAATACATACCGGCACTGGCAAATGTAGCCGTCGCCGATTACATTTTGCAGAATGCAAACGCGATTATACGTTTCTTTACCTGGAGACAAACTGTTTGCTTGAAAAAACAATCCCAACTTTTGTTCTCGTTTTCAAGGTTTCATAAAGAAGCTTAATAGCATTCAGAAAGCAACTCTATGGAAAACATTGCCGACTATACATGCTACACTGGCTGAAAGTTAATCATACCGTTTCGGGAAGCCATAATTGCAGTATTTGCATGCATCACATGGCAGTGTGACTAAACGTCACAGGACCTACGAAGTACGGAAGGAATTAGGACTCCCGACGCGAACTGAACTCTTGAAACTCCCCCCCCCCCCACCAAAGTTGAAATCCTGCTTAAATTAAGATGGGCACAGCCCAAGTCAGAATCACCAGTGATTTTCATCAAAAATCACCAGAAATTTTCATCAAAAGTAGGTCAGGTCAGAACTTGCTGGTAACAGTCCGCTAATGCACCTTCATGCCAAAAATCAAGGTTCTAATGTCAATGGTTCTCCTTATTTTGCCGACGGAAGGATTAGGATCGACTCACTTCACTCACTCACTCATTACCGAACATAATGTTTTTACCAAATGCGAACAATACCAATACATAAGACAAGCGGATTTCACCTTTAGTAATGGCCAGTTATTCGTTGATTGCAAATTTAAGAGTAAGAATATCTCTTATAAAAGCTGCCATCTATCCGCACATGTCCGGTTGAATATCGCTAGATATTCACGTGGACCTTCTTAAAACTAACACCAGTACGAGGCTTCAGCAAAGATGCATCTGTGGCTTATTTGCTCCCGAGCACACCGGACGAAATTTCCTAGACGCATCTCACAGAAATTAACAATTTAAATCAGTGTGCGAAAAATGAACACCAGGCGCACTGAAGAGAAGATATATTTGATGTCGGCGTATAGTGAATGATGGTACCACTGTTCTCATATACCGAGACAAACACACCCAGGCAAATCTCTGTCGAGGTTTGATTGGACTGCATTCATGCAGATGATTTCCAACTTGTGAATTTCAAAATTATATTTATTACGATCTGCGCGAACCCAGTCAAATCAAATCTCAAAAGAGATGTCCATTGGCTTCTTCGCTTTGATGCATAATTGAAGTGGGTGCACCTAGCGCTAGAGAGGTTTTACAACTGATATGGAACTGGACATGTGTAGATGATTATTATTGAAAGGATTTATTGATCTCAGTCTTGTGGAAGAGAAAGTGCAACAACAGTGATGCCGATTTATATTTATCACAAAAAATATGAGTTCGTAGGGTTACAGGAAACCTAAAATTCATTTTGAATGACTGTTGGTCCTATAAATAACTGGGAAGCACTTGCATGTCATATAATTTTTATTCTGTCTATTGAAAGCAGTTCCAGCATAACAAATGGTGGATTTGGAAAAAAAGCTGAAGAAAATAATTTAGAGAGAGAAAAAAACCGCAGGATGTTGTATTACACGGCATCACATTTTTTGGCCTAATATTTAAGTCCTTTTAGTCTTTCAAGGTTCAGTTTAAAAGCATTTGGAGGCAATGAATTGCTACACACCTAAAATTAAAGAGTATTCTGTCAAATGGCATACCGGTACTCCCTATCCCACATTTCAAAGTCTATTTATAACAGTGTTCATGGTACTGCAGAGAAAAACATGTGACTCCACATTCATTGGAAGCCAGTTCATGGATCAATTCCGTCTGATTCACAATCAGTCCATGTTATACTCCTCTCAGTTCAGATATTAAAGATTCAGTTATTTTAATATTTTCTATGTGTTGTTCCCTGTATTATTCCATATATGAAGGCCTGTATCATTCAGTACTGTTATTTCTCGAAAAATCATAATGTAAGAGTTAATATGTCCAGTCCACATTGAAGAGAGCATGGGTCTGCATTTTCAAAATGTCTTCTTTTATTTCTGTTTCTCTTCACTTCTGGTATTTCAATCTTCAAGCTGTAGAACGAAACAAATGTAAGTTATGATATATCTGAAAAATCTTAACCCATAGAATCACATCAACATAGCAAGTATACTTCATTCTACCTTTTAAAGAGCTATTTTTTCGCTGAAGTCATCTAAATGTCTACTTCACAATTGTCCATATAAGTTGTAGTGAACCCTAGCTACCGTTTCTCAATGTATACAATTACAAATTCATCTGACATGTCTGAAGGGTTCAAGGTACATATAATCTGACGGTCTAAAGAACCCTAAGGTCACCATATGAAGACAATTTGATCACTTACATTCTATTTGACCATGTATAGGTAAACTTGTTTGTTCCTCAGCAATATGTAAGCTTAAACAATACTAACTATATGCACTGAATAAGATATAATTATTTTTAGCACATAACTAGTATACTATAGTATTACATACCAAGGGAAACAGATTATTTTTATCAACTTGTGAGATACATGTATTCCCCGAGAAATTGTAAATAGTTCAACCAAACTTGGAAGGCTGTGGTGAAATGAGTGATGAATGTTAATTAATATGGATGTAAAACCATTTTTTTTACAAACATGCTACATAAATGATAATTGATTTTTTTGCTATCCAAGATAAATTACCCAAATTTTGCTTGTGATGATAGCTTATACATATTGATCTTCTACATTGAATTCTTCAACATATTTTGGGACTGAAACTGTCATTTTCTTGTTTTGTGAAAGATAATCTGTCCATGGGGTGAGAAAATTTAACTCATAAATTTTAAAGATTTTTACCCTATGAACCGATTATTTTTCTTGCAATAAGAAAATGACATTTAATGTCCTAGAATATTTTTAAAAAATCAGAATCAGTGATTCTAATACATTAAATATTGAAGGTAAATCTGAAAGCTAGCAGCGTAAATAACTTTGGGGTAATTAGTTAGATATTAAAGACTACGTATTTGTCCACTTATGTCTTATGAAATTACAAGAAAATATATTTATTTCTAGAAACACATCAAAATTCTAGAATAAGCTTACAGATCTTTCCAGATTTAATATCTACATGTAAAAACAAAGTTTTTGTTTTGTTTTTAGAAAACCATTTTTTGATGTGTAGTTATACATTTGTTCAGTGCCACCCACTGAATAAATAACAAACTCATCTTAAGCAATTGCTAATTAAAATTAGAATGTATCTTACTTTCAACTCCTCCACATATATGACAGCCAGTGTTCAGGTTTGAACTTTCCCTCCAAACTCAATGGTGGTTTTAGGTTCTGCAACATGACAGCAAGAGTACACATGATTTGTGTATTAAAGGACAGGTTCAATTTTGATTTGTTTGCGCTAATGACATAATGTTTATAAAATACCTTTCATATTGCACATGGCGATATGTGTAGAATGAAAGTTTATTACACGAGAAACAGTTCAGTATATGATGTAGGTATCAAAATGTAGTACATGTATCATTTTCCACACAGCAAAACTACCATTCTTAGTTGATGTGATCTTAAAAAGTAATTGGATCAGCTTGATTCTGTTTATACATGTATAATGGGAAATCATGGCCTCAAACTTTAACAAGCACATTTTTTTTGTTATAGCCATTGAACTAATTTACATATTCCGTATACAGTATCGCTGAATTTTTATCCAAGGTAAACTTAGTCTGCAAAATCATATATCTTGATATCTAACAAGGCCCAAAGAATTCATCATTGCCAATGCCTGAGACAAGTTCAGATCATAAAACTATTACATATTTGTATATTTGTGTTTGTATATATTGCGCACAGAGAGGCCTCATTTGAAACAAAGAAATTAGATCTCTGGAAAACTAGGTGGTTTTAGACTTCCTCATTAGAATTATTAGATATGGTAATTAAAAACATTCATCTTTTGTTACTTCACCTTAATAAGCCGATTCGATCATCAAAAAGTTGGACTGTGGCGTTGCCTCAAACAAATCAGCATCACAAGTCACTGTAAATTTAAATGAAATAATTTAATTTCTTCACAGATTAATATGTGAATCACAAAACCCTGAAATAAAATCAAAATATTGAAATTTGTGTGTGTGTGGGGGGGGGGGGAGGAGGGGGCGGGAGTAATGGGAGCTAATTGTTGATATAATTTTAATTTACTGAATATATATAGGCCCTAAATAGGCAGTAAAAAATATATGAATATGAATAATATAATATATAAACGGTTGCAATCCGATTTTGGGTGAAATATTTGAACAAAATGACGACTGACAATGTGAATATCAACACGTGCGAGACTGTAACCTGTAAAACACACCAATTCAGTCACCGCACCCTTTGCCTTTAAATTGGTGCTCAACTTGAACTACTGAATGCAACAACAAATGGAAGGTCTCAAAACAAGCAGGGATATGTACTTTATAAACACCCAAGTTGAGCTAATTCTGAGTCGTCGGATAATCTGTTTTCGAAAACATTATTTACCCACTATTTTACAGCATTTCGTGCCAAACTTGCTTCACAATGGCGCCAAGACGGGACACACTCATCGCACAAAGTTGTCAATATTTTTACAAATACATCAGCCCCTGTCCTATTTTGTATGAGTTAACCAGTCATTGGCACCCATACTCTATAAATATGTTCATGTTCAAGCAGAAACCACAAATTGAAATAGTAAAAACTGACATAAAAGACACCAACCTGCTGTTGCAATGTTGACAACTTCTGCGTCTTCGCAAGTCACGTGATTCGGCTCAAGGGGTCAAGGTCGCGTCAACAAAATGCCGGCCAAGGCCTAACCCTATATGCAACGAAGGATGACGTAGCGTAATGTGGGTTAGGTATCCAGACTATCCCAGAGCATAGTAGGGAGGACAGGACCGGATAGCTCTGGTTTCGAGATTGGGCGGAAGGTCTGCGAATGTAATGGGACAAGTTACTCCATGCAGTTCTCTGTCGAACGACAGAATGGGGATTATTGTTCGCGGAGTGAGATTCTAGCATTAATTTAGGGCTCCTAACTCGGCAAATTGTTGACACTCGTTGCTCGAGTCTCCCGTTGAGCAGCACGGCGTCGAGTCAAAGTTTGAAGGGTCCGAGATTAACAACAACAACAACAACAGAGACGTCTCAAAGCCCCCATGAAGTCATTCAACAATGAAGTCGTGGCTTGCTTCGTTCTTTTCACCTTGTAATTATCAATTTTAAAAAGCTGAAAAGTCCAACCGCCTCCAAAAAAGACACTGGTTCGACATCAAGTATCTCGATAACCGTCCACGAATAAGTTGACTGAACTATGCCACCATGGCATGCAAGCTAGCTGTCTACGAATTTTTCAACGAGGATAATGCTCTGGAAATAGCCGACACTCGCATTATCAGTAGATCGCGGGATGAGCTCAACAATGATTCCCGGGACTTCGAATCCATATGCGAGATGAAATGGCCACAGCGCAATACAATAGTTGTTCCAGCCAAAGTTTTGAGATTCAGTGGTAAGTACTGTAATAAATAAAATTATGTAATTCCGAGTGTTATTTATGTTAAATGTATCACTTGATATCTCATTTTTGTTTACCATATATTTGTTGTTGTTGGTTATCATATATTTGTAGAATGGCCACCTTGCTTTAATGCTGAGCAACAGGAAAACGTAATGGGGGGGCTGGCCCCTCCACTTTTTGGGGCCGCGGTGTTATAAGTCCTATCTTAGATAGCTCCGGTTCGACATTTAACATGGCTGGTATAGAATTCAGTCCCCGTTTCCCTTTTCAAATGTGCTCCATGGCTCCTGTCATGCCTGTAAACAAGTCGATTCATAGCATGAATAAGAGGGGGATAACATTAATGTTGTTAACATTAAGTTATGTGATATTTCACTATTTCAGACAAGCGTCCCGAGCTGAAGTCCATACTGGACAGACTTCTGGATGGAGAGAATATATCCGACATTAGGAAATCCCTTGGTAGGCTGGGAAGAGAACAGAGAGGCAAACGAACGATATCCACAAGACAATCCTCCAGTTCCGAAGATGAGGTAATTCTATAGCAAGTGAAAAATCAGCTCAAATTAAGTTAAGGACATGTAACTTTCCTTCAATGGATGTGTATTCGCCACAACACACCTCAGAAGAATTTCGATTGCGGAACTGGATAACTGTCTGTATGTTTGATTTTCTCCTTGTATTTCAGGGGCCGCGGAGCTGGGGGGGGGGAAGCAGTCCAACATTTAACTTGATGGGTATAGAGTTCAGCCCCCTCACTTTCAAATGTGCTCTGCGGCTCCTGAATTGTAACAAGGTGTGATATGGCTATAACTGATTGTTTCTAGCATACATTTTTTTCTATTTCATCAAGTATTCTGTCGCAGTAAATGAGCATTTAAAAAAATTATTGTGAAAGTTATTTTCCATAATTAAAAAAAAACACAGAATGCAGATATGCATTACGTATGCTAGATTATTACTCCTCACTGTTATCTTTAATGAATTCATTTTGTATTTTTAGAATGAAAGTCCAAGAAAGACAAACAAGAAAAGCAAAGTAACTAGCGAGAAGAGGGCTGAAAGGGACATCTTGTCGATTCTCAAAGAAAGAAATTGGCAGAAACAGGTATGTACATGTACATAAGGCTGCAGTGTCCAATAAACACTTCTTTATGTGGCAATTATATTTTCATTGGTGAAGCGTTAATGTGTTATATCCCATGATCCAGAAAATGTGAATATGTGTCAAGTTTGCCATATCTTTCAGATCAAATATATTTATTGTTTACAGATCAATAGCACAATCATACAATATTATACAATTATGTGATCCCAATGAGGTAAATATGTTTTATGTACTAGAGAAAAACAATATTTGCCGAGGCAAAGGGTTTCCACACAAGAGGAAGTAACTCAAAATGTATATTGAGTAGATCACCTCCCTTGTCGTATCAACTCTTCCAATAGAAAGGGAAGTAACTATAGGTTTTACTCTCATAAATCATACTCATGTCATGGTTTCATTTAGAATATTTGTTTGGGGGCCTTTTGGAATATTTTCTTTGAAAAGAAGTGAAGCCAAATTACTCAAAATGTAGTGTATTTGAAAGAACTTGGAATATTTCAAAAGGAATAAAGAATTAATCATTTATTTTTTGTGAAAGGCCTACATGGATTCCTGTTTTTGTTTGACTTTATCCTTCTTGTCGACCAAAACTGAAATACAACCTTCACCACTTACTGCCTCGTACATATTAGGTTTACAAATTCTTATGTTGATTCCTTTTCTTTTCCAGAGGTAATCCAGCAGTACCATCCCAGCAAGACGACATCTGATATCCATTATTACATGAGGGAGAAACTGAACAACTCGGCGAAGAAATTTCATCAGGAAACAGAAAAAAACTCAACAGTAGATATGTGATATGATACGGCTTATAGCATTGGACACACCGGTTCTCGTCAGATCACCAAAGTTAAGCAACGTTAAGCTCGGTCAATACTTGGATGGGTGACCGGGCGCTATACTGGCTGGACTGATTAATGTCCAGGGTAATGGGAACTGTGAGCACTCGCGTTCTGGCAGATGTAGGCACCGTCATGATATGACTGAAACCAGGTTGAAAACGACGTTAACCCCTACTTCTTTCTCTATCTACACCTAGTTAACATACTAGTATACGGAACCAAATTGACAGCTATATGCTATGTTTGCATGAGGTCTTATTAAACCTTTATAAATCACTTCAACTGCTTTCGTTTCTTGAGCATTCAGTCTGTTCAATTCATCTGATGTGAATGCAGATCTATTTCAGTACAATGCCAGACTTAATACCATGGTACGAACCACTATGTTTTTGGTCAATTTTATCATCGTTTTACCATGGTGTATGCAGTTTGTCACAGTACATGTACCATGTAAAACCATTGAACCTGTAAAGCCATGGTACATGTACTGTGGCAATAGCACGGTACCATGGTAGAGCCATACTACATGTAGCATGGTAAAACCATGGTTCTATGGAAAAACTATGGTACTAGTGTTCGGTTTGTTCTTTTCCGTACAAGGGAAAGTAAGCTTGCTCAACAGTGAAACTTTGCACAGTAGCTAAACTTTCACACTGCATTGAATGCCCTTATCTGTCCATAGTGGAGATTTATATTGGTCATGTGAAAGGGGCGGCAAGTTCACACTAGGCCGATGAGATCAAATGTGGCCGTGGCCTCTAGTTATACATGAGTGTCATAATGTCATACAATGAAATATTACAGATTGCGTTTTATAATATATGTTCTTTGTCTTTTAATCTTGTTTTGGTTTTTCATTCACCTCAATTGATACACCCTTTTCATTTGCTGATCGATCAGTTTTGATGCAGACAACACCAAATAACAGCGTTAACTAACACTGATAAATGGTGTTGAAGCGGGCTCAACACCGTTCTGCAGTGTTGACTGACAAGTGCAGATGCTGGTTCAACACCAATTAACAGTGTTAAATAACACCAATAAATGGTGTTGAAGCTGGCTCAACAACATTTTTTAGTGTTGACTGACAAGTGCTGATGCTGGCTCAACACCAATTAACAGTGTTATCTAACACCAATAAATGGTGTTGAAGCTGGCTCAACACCATTTTTCAGTGTTGACTGACAAGTGCTGATGCTGGCTCAACACCAATTAACGGTGTTAACTAACACCAATAAATGGTGTTGAAACCGGCTCAACACCATTTTTTAGTGTTGACCGACGAGTGCGGATGCTGACTCAACACCGAATGACGGTGTTAACTAACACCAAATAATGGTGTTAACTAACACCAATAAATGGTGTTGGGGCAATATGGCGTAGGCTCTAACTCAACACTGTTTTTTGGTGTTGAAGTCAACACCAATTTTTAGTGTTAATTAACACCATTTTTCTGACTGTGTAGAACAAGCCGATTAGTCAAACTTTTCGAGGGGTCTAAAAGCATAGTCCATAATGGGAACCAACATGAAATTTAAATTCCGGATATCTTGCCTTGTGTACGTGTTTGTGGGGTAGGGAGGGGGGGGGGGTGGAATCTGTTCCTTCAATGATCTTCTTCCTGCTACGCTGGATCTATGTAATATTGAGAGCTTGCATTTTTAGACGTTATAACTGCCCACATTGTGATCGTTTTGAGGCTATTCGTAAAATCCTCAGAGCGGAACATTATGTGTCACTTCAAGATGGCGGGCATGTGTTCGTCATGTTTTTTTCTATATGTTTGATCGCACTGGAAACTGGTATTTAGCACTGCAATTTTCTTCCAATTAAAATCTATTAAGTGGCTTGCGAGACACGAGTTTCCCGCCAGAGAAAAGAGCTAAAACTGTACCACAGTATTTTATTTCATTTCACGTAATTATTTTCCAATTTATTACACAGTTTATTCCATGTATAAGAAATTCGAAAAACCCGTCCAAAACAATGCATTTTCCAGGGAAATGACATCACTGTGCCGTCACCAGAGGGGCCATCTTGAATAGTTTTACATTTAAAGCTGAAGCGTCACCCGGAGATATAGTGTGGCAAGTTATATCTCTCTAGACTCAATGCAATGATAAAATGATCCATGTGCCTGGAATATCAGTTAGTTTGCCCAGCTGTTGCCATAATGAAAAATCTTTTATCAAAATAATCAAGAATGCAAGGTGGCCCTTCATTTTATATACATACATGGTATGTAGATATGAAATCCGTAATATATTCCCATTTGCATGCCGTACCTGTAGGGTTTCTAATGATTTAGGTGCGCATACGACTCTTTCAGTATTAATTTTCAGATTTCCCAATGGTTTAACATTGTGCTAAGTAGTAGGCAATATAAACCAGATAATTTTGCTAATCTTGTTCGCTGGATACGGTGTTCTAGGAAGCTGGCAACATTATCATCTAATTACATTCTAAATAACATCTAATTACACCCTAAATAGCAACTATGCAAGTATTTCTCAGGTAAGACAGGGTAATGTATATTTGGGATGGGACGTGTTTAACACAATACATTTTGAGTTGATTAGCAGTTGGATTGATCTTCTTATTCAATTCCTTCTAGCAATCGACGAGGGTATCCCATTCTTGACAAAACAAGTGATATGAACAGAAATTTTAACAAATTAATATCCCATCTATGTTCCATAATCATATACAAATGTCTAGTCTGTCAACATTCAGTTCTCATTCATCAAAGAATTTCAGCGTCCGTAATTCAAAGACCTAATTCACATAAGAGCATTAGCATCAAATTAAAATAAAATAAAATAAAAACTTAATGATAGAGCACATAAAAATAGGCTCGATTCCTAGAAGGCAGAAACGTTCAACAGTTTTTCAATGATGTCGGCAAGATATCATGATGCACAAAATATATAAAATCTGGTGATCAGTATTCTTAATTCATATGAACTTCTTTTTAAAGTCCTCATCTAGACAATCTCGGTTACGTGAGATGATTGTTTCTTTTCGTGTGAACACCATGATGATTAAGCGGTAGTAGACACAAGTTACGAAACGCATCGTCATAAATCTTGCACCCTACGCTGGTATTGTGCTATCAACATGCGATATATATCGCTAGATATGAGAAACTTTGAGTGGATACGATTGGTGGTGTTGCCCTGTTTTACAAGCTTCTGCAATAATGTTTTGTGAAGTTGATCAAAATCGTTATATTTTTCACAGGATCTAGAAAACTTGTGTTACCAGGCGAGATATGTGTAGGCCATATGCAAGTCCTGCTGGAATATTACTGTCCAGAAAGGAATAAAGGTCGAAATTGTAATCGTCTCTCTTATGACGATGCTGGATTGTAGTATAGAGAGTCGAGGAATCACATGCGGATACCTGTCTGTACGATATGTAACCTTTGGCATCAAGTTATTCCATAAGACATTTCGAGTTTTTAGAAGACTTTCAACGAGGTTTTAGAAATAGTGGCCCAATATCTTTCGTAAAATGCTTTCCCTCCTGAAGGGCCCTCGCGAACAGGGTTGAAAGGGCCTCGGTGGTGCAACTTCTAGAACCAGCTATGAATCTAGCTTTGTATGGTGTTTTATGCATCTTGGAAGTCCAGTGCACTTCGGTATATCGTTATCAGTGGTTGGAAGAGAATAATACCTCTTTGGGAGTAGACGTATTCGATGAAGGTATGCTTGTACTCAAGTCTTTATAATAGTAATATTTACATATAAATATTATATCGCTTGGAGCTTTGTCTGCTGGGATTATGACGAAGCGGGATGTAGATTTGCTAGAACTGATTGCGAATTGATATTTCTCAGTGATTGTTTAGCTGGAGCAAGGTTACTTATACTTCTGTCAACATGAAGGATTGTTTCAACGACCTTGATCTTGGTAAGGCCACCCAATCACAACTATATCCTCCGGACGTCTATAAGGTCCGGTCCAACTCCTTGACAGCAATATATTAATTAAATATTTTGGTGATTATAGATTTGGTAAACTTTTCTAAAATACAAGGGGTTATGATAACTTAAAATAGTTTCGTACAGCGTTGTGTACCTCTGAATAATTCAGGATTCTTAATAAATCGCACT